>SJYO01020080.1:113919515-113931607 GCA_006410555.1 Capra ibex
AAAACCTCGGGGGGTTTTATTTCAGACTGTGACAAAGGTGACAAAGGGGTAGATAAAGGGTACTTCACTACCCTGGTCTACGGTACTAGAAGTAAAAGACTTACAACTCGAAATTCGGTTGAAAAAGCGAGAGGAGAAAGTGAAAGTAGTTCTCCGAAAAATCGAGGAGAAGTGAAAGAAGGTATTCCCACCACAGTAGACGTATAGACTCCAATAACTATAAAGAGGACGGTTAGAACTAAGGTCGAACACAAAGAAGGTCAGGTCGCAAGGAGTACTACATGGGACGTATCTTCAATTTATTCGTCCCACTGTTATATGTCGGAACTACCTGAGGAAAAGGATAAACCTTGGTCAGACAACAAGGTACAGGTCAAGATTGACAACGAAGGACTGGACGTATGTCTAAAGAGTTCTCCGTCCAATCCACCAGACCATAAGGATAGAGAAAGTCTTAAAAGGTGTCAAATAACACTAGGTGTGTCAGTTTCCGAAACCGTATCAGTTATTTCGTCTTTATATATAAAAAGACCTTGAGAGAACGAAAAAGGTACTAGGTCTCCTATAACCGTTAACCTAGAGACCAAGGAGACGGAAAAGATATTGGTCGAACTTGTAGTCCCTCAAGTGCCAAGTGTATAACGATTTCGGACCGAACCTCTTAAAACTCGTAATGAAATGGTCGTACACTCTACTCACGTTAACACACCATCAAACTCGTAAGAAACCGTAACGGAAAGAAACCCTAACCTTACTTTTGCCTGGAAAAGGTCAAGACACCGGTGACGACTCAAAAGGTTTAAACGACCGTATAACTCACGTCGTGAAAGTGTCGTAGTAGAAAGTCCTAAACTTTGTCGAGTTGACCTTAAGATAGTGGAGGTAATCGAAACAAGCATCACTACGAAAGATTCCGGGTGAACTGAAGTGTAAGGTTCTACAGACCAAGATCTAATCACTAGTGTAATAGTACTAATATACCCAACACTTCTAGAAAAACATGTCAAGAAAGTACATAAGAACGGTGGAGAAGAATTATAGAAGACCCAATCCAAAATCCAATTTCCTTATAACACCGACCAAATTTGAACATAAGTCTGGTAATTTTGAAAGAGTTGTAAGTGTTATTCTGTCGAAACGAAAGAGTAGTGAGTACACAAATGAAAATTAAAGGAAGTTCTTGAAAAGGAATAGGAAACGAAAGTTTTGAATCTGCAAACCACCTTTTCCGGATCGATAGTCAAAAACTGTACGGAAGGAGTGATTCGAATTAGTAGAGATCAAAAACTAAATTTTACTCTCTACTCGTTGACAAGGAAAGTGAACTTGTAAATCTCCGGTAACATCCCGATAATTGACCGGATTAAAGTCATAACGACACAGAGTACCTCGGGGTCCCTCTCCCTCTACCTACCTCTTGTCGATCGACCGACGACCTCGTCAGTCTTGTGTGTATTGTAAATAGTTAATTCAAGTGGTAGATTATTACCACGTCAAACACTACGGGGTTTCGTCAATGTCGTCATCGTACTTTCTGGTGTCTAATGGTATATTTTGGCTCATAGTTATTATTATAATTTCATACTTTATACGGTCCTGATGGTTTTCCACTGTCTTTTTGTGGTTCATCCGTTTACGCCGACCTTTTTACCACGACTATTTGAACGAACTTTGTCCGAACGTACGTGGAAGTTATACATTTTTTACGTTATGGACACTTCACGTTATTTGACTTCACGTTATTCTTTTTTGTTCATGCGGACATCACTCTAATTCGTTTAAACTAAAAGTATTTTGATTGTACGTCTTTAGTTGACGTCCAAGTATGAACCGTTATTAGTCTTACTATGGTAATTGTTGTCGTTGTTTTTATATTTCATGGATTCTTAGGTCAACTGGGACTCGTTGTGTTCTTAGTCCCCGTAACTGGGGACTCGTCGAGTCAGTTTTTAAGTTTACATTGAGACATCAACCGGGAGACATAAGTATCGAGACGTAGAAGTTTAAGTTAGTTGATGTCTGACTCATCGTGACCTCATGTATGAATGATCCTTTTTTAGGTACATACTCACATGGACGTGTCAAGTTTGGGTACAACGAGTTCCCAGTTGACGTTTTGATTGTTTTCTATATGTTCAAAAAAAAAAAATTATATTTTGTGAAAATTTCACTTTCCGTAATACACTACTAAGTTTGTTTATTTCCTAAAATGAACAGAGTCTTCCATTTCGGAGACGGATGTCACACCCCCTGGACCCAAGCTGGGGACCCACCCCTTCTAGGAGACCTCTTCCTTTACCGTTGGGTGAGGTCATGAGAACGGACCTTTTAGGGTCCCTGCCTCCTCGGACCATCCGATACCAGGTACCCCATCGTTTCTCAGTCTGTGTTGACTCGCTGAAGTGAAGTGAAGTGAAGTGAAGTCTTATCTGTGTTTACTTTCTCAGTGGTCCCTTCAGAACGATATCTATATCTATACCATTACGATATTTCCTTTCCCAAATTGGAGGTCCCCTATTCCTTCCACTGTCAAATGAAGGATAGAACGTCCCACATATGTGTTCATAAGCACAAAAAGAAATTTGACATACATATGTAAAATGTAAAGAATTATGCCTACCTTATAAAATGACGAAAAATTTTTCAGATCTTGTTTGAATCGGGCTAATTACGTTTTACATGGATTCACAACACGCGGTGCAGGGTCCTAAGGGTATAAAATGTACATCGTGAACTTTCTTCTATGATTGAAACATTTGAAATTCTTTACACAGAACTTATTAGTAAAGTAAAAGTTTTCTCCTCCGTCGTCTACAAAATTTTACGATCTTATTTGGGGATGGCCTTTGTAAGTTAAAATTCACATTGACAGAAGAAGTGAAAAATCAAAATTCACCTTTCCAAAGATACGTTCCACAAATGTATTTATAAGCCGACAAATGAAGACGTGTGTTACATCTTTTCGTCTATATACTACTATTAAGTTCTTGTAATTTGTCCGTACCCGAGTCGTTACTGTCTTTTAAGTCCTTCTCATGTGATCGATAGAGTAATCGGATTAGGTGAGTACAAAATGTTCACTAAACAAAGATTACAATCTCTTTCACGGTTTTAAAACGTCTACTAAATGAAAAAACTTCTCACATTTAATACCACCCAATTTAATATCCATTTATTTAATATAAAGTAAATGTATGGTTATACGAGGAAACCTACCCGTTCTTTACGAGTCTCTATGTAGACCGAATCCGTAGTCGTATATTGGGTATAGGACCCAATAGACATGTCGTCTGACATAAAAGGTTTTTACCAGTGACGTTATAAAGGTCAAGGTGTACGAGAAGGTCTTTGAAAGGTGAAGGGATAGTTCTCTCTCATAGATAAAGGTAAGGGTGACTTGAACTCGCCGAAAAGATTGACGAAGTTACTTGACTTGCGTGACATCCCTACGACACACTAAAGGATCCCACCCAGTATTTTCTATTCCAATGTCGGACTGAAAGAGAGAACTCAGTCCTCGAAATTTCGTGACTCGATCGTGTCTTCAGACCGATGGAACGTCGTTAAGTACGACCTCTCCAGTGGTTCTTTCTCTCTACGGTCTCCTCGGGTCGATGAGGTCAGAAAGGTCTGGTCCGAAGTCTGTATACTCACTCACTCGAGTCTACTAATTTCGGAAGTTCGGTTGGGTCGACTACGACTCACTCGTCTTTACTTACTAGGGGTAACCTGGGACGGGTGTAACGTCTAGACACCCGTTTTATTTGTACCGGTGACCAAATTCTATGATTGAAATAACACGTCGTAATCTATTGACAACAGTAAGTATAGACACTCTTCCTGTAACTTACGTTTACAGTAGGAGAGTACAGGGGTTTCCTTGGTGGTTAGGTTTGTTGTGTCAAAGAATTTTTGGTTTTACTACCGTGGTATAAAGTGGGGTTTTCGTCACTCGTGGTGGAGACTTCCAATTTAAACTAAATCCTAATTTGAAAAACGGTGACTAGTTACTAGGATAGTCACTCATAGAAATATTAGGATAATAAAATTTTAAAATAAATTATAAAAACGAACACTATAGAAGTTTCCTAAAGACTCTACGTCAAATTGTTGAAGACGAATATTTACTTAATGAGGTAAATACATAAAGGGAAAGTAAGACCAGGTAAATACAACCGTAGAAGTCTTACCGTAGTTCGTAGGAGGAGTTTGTGTCACCTTGGTTTGACTTTAGTGATGATAACCTATAATGACTTTAATCACCTTTTATTAATCTGAAATCTCGGTTTATTTTAGGGAAGAGTGAATGAAACACTGGGATCCGTTCGATCTCATGAAAGGACTCATGAATATAACTAAACATTTTACCTTTATTATGGATAGACAGAACATCTCACCAATATCTTAATTTACTCGGTTATACATTTTTTTATGAATCATACGGAACATGTGGATTATCCGTTAGTTATTCAAAGGAAAGGAACTGTATGGAGACAAAGAAAAATTTGTCGACTTACTGTCCTCATGTTTCCGAGGACGTAAACGGACCGTTTTTCGACGGGAGGACTCTCTCAGTCCGAGTCGAAGGATAGACACTCATGACGGAGTTGTGAACTTCATCCGGAGGTCGGGTGAGACCCTTGAAGTTGTCGTCATGAAATGACCCCAGAAGACAAGACGAAACGAAACAATATCAACAAATTTACCATTTATAAACTCGTTTCAATTGACGTAAGGTCGACGACGAAAAAGGAAACAGTAGTATGGAGAAGTCGTTGTTTCTTGACTAAATATAAAAAACAAATGTCCAGTGACCACCTGAAATACGGTATCTCTACGGACTCGACTTAATGACTTCCATCGCTTTTTTTTTTCCGTTGGGCCTCCAAAATCTCCAAAACCGGTCGTTGGAGTTTTATAGTCGTCTGTTTTACTTACTACAATACCCCTATCCATTTTGGTCGGTAAGAAGACTTATAGAAGTAGACCAAGTACAAGTCGAAGAGTCTCGGACTACTTCGGAGACCCCACCTGTTTCGTGTACTGACTCTTGGTCTCCGGACGGAGGGTGAACGATGTACAAGAGTCCTTCACTGAAGTGTCCGGAGACCAATAGACCCTTCGACGTCCTAATCAGTTCTACTAGTTTTGTACACTGCCAACTCTACCCGGAACTCTGGAGGATCAGATTGTAAACTGTCCACTCTTCACTCCGGGTTTCGTTCGGTTACCGAAAGGACTATAGTGTGGGGAGTGTCGAGTACCTGATTCCTAATCGTATGTTCCAACAGGAAGACAGTAACTATTAGTAAGGTGTTTCAGGATAAATTTTTAATAAACTAAACTACCATTACTCCTTCCGCGTGTTACACGTAAGGATGAGTTTAATCAAGTTTTACTGAGTTGTCTGACTTAAAGACTCGATCAAAAGAATGGTTCCCTCCTGAACAATGACAGAACCTATTGTGTAATAAGGAATCTGGACCTTTTCGAGACCTTCATGAAAAATGGAATATACAGGGTCTTACGTGTCCCACTTAAAGTTGTGACATTAACTGCCACAGGGAACTTTCATTCATAGGTTATCCTTGACTACTTGAGACACGAGATATTCGAGAACCACTAGTACGATATACGGTTTGTTCCAAGTCTGGGTTCGTTTTACGTTTCGTTTTTTTAAGATCATTCCGATTCCCCCGCCCCCGCCGCCAATAGAAGGTTTAGTAATGGATGGATGGATGTATAAAGAATTAAGGAGGACGGATCCCTTTTTTCTCTCCAAGAATTTCCCATTGTCCAGATTAGTGTCCACTGGTATCACTTCTTGGGACTAAACGGGTTTCTTTTTATAAAGGTACCCATCTTCCCTGACACTCCGAAGAACTGGGTCAGTGAGATCTTCAGACCTCGTTCCCCGACTCCTTGTAAAAGATTAAGTTTACTTATATTTAGTTTGTGATACTGGAATTAATTCTTGGTGCGACTTTCCACTTGTAAACTTAGGAGGTGATTTTACCTTTGATCTCGGTTTACACTACTTTCTCATTCTGTTTCCTCCCAGATATTCGTCCTTTGTGAGACTACATTTCCTTGGCTCGGTCACACCTCCTACCAGTGTCTTCGGGCTCCGTCCGTGTGGCGGTACAAGAGTAGACAACTCCCATGCAGACCCTCGTGTCACCTCTGTCGTATCAGTCGGTTTGTCTATTGGAACGATCCTCCCGAGATTATGTCAAATTTACCTTTAGAGAAAATTTTTACACTTGAGAAACAGACATCAAGGGTCGAATGTTTCACTCCAGGAAAGGGGTAATCTTAAGAGTCCATCCTGAGTGTTGACTCCATACACCCTCACTTCTTGCCTTCGACCTCTTTCCGTCCGGACAGGTACGACAGGTTGCGCCGTCGGTGATGGTCGGTTCACAGCGATGACTCACGGACTTTACACCGATCACTCTGTCCTTGACGTAAAATAAAATTTAAAATAAATTGAAATTTAAATCTTTGTCTATGACTAAGTCAATAACATTTCAACTATACGTAACACCTTACTGAACCCATACACTTAGATGGAAAAGTTGACATTTAAAATTAGATTTATGTCTAGTACACAAAAGACACTTTTGCATGACAGGTTTAAATCTACTCGATATTCACTTTTTACATGTGACCTAAAATTCTAAATTATACCTTTTTACATTTTATAGAGTATATTAATATAATTAATGACAATTTTACCATTAGAGTCATATGTAAACCAATTTATATAATTTTAATTAAAATGGACAAAGGAAAGTGAGAATTCACCGATGATTTTCTAAATTTTAATGTATCTTTCACGTGTAAACTCCAAGTGTAAAATAAAAATAATCTATCACGACGAATTTAAACAGTCCGACGGAGTGAAAAGCCTCAGATTTTTACCCGAAAACCACTGTGTCACACGTCGAGATTTCGTGTCAAGGTCGAAAGAACGTACAAATCGATCCCAAAACACTCACGTAACGATAAATGGGGTACTTTAGTGTACATGTTGTGAGACGAAACATTGACCTGAACATAATAGTGAAAAAAGACAATGGTGGGTAAAGTACAATCGACGTAACAATCAGTCGAATATTAATTTAATTGACACTTAGTAAAATCGCCGGACACTTCACCATTGATCAGGTAAAACACCAGAAAACTGTGTGACAAAAATATTAAACGTAGTAACCGATTAATCAACTATAAATTTTAAGGAACTGCTAAAGAGACACCAAAGTACGAACTAAAGAAAGGCTCATAAACAATTCCTTGTCAAGACATACAAAAGGAACGACAACCTCAAGAGACTGCCACACAGACGAAAGTAGTAACCAAAACTAAAGGACAGAGTAGGACAACAGACGAATCAGCAGCAGTTAGGTCTGGGGGGCGGGGGGCGGCGGGGGCTCCGACATCAAATGGGTAGGAAGAGGGGAGCGGGCAGGGGGGCGAACGAGACCAGTATCAACACGACACCAGGTGTCGCACACACGGGAATCAGCCCAAACACGAAACAGAAGTACAGAGTAATTTACCACAAAAAGGGGGTATCGTCATTCAACTTGACCACATAGTGATACGTCAATGTCCTCTTCCGTTGGATGAGGTCATGAGAACGGACCTTTTAGGGTACCTACCTCCTTGGACCCACCGACGTCAGGTACCCCAGTGTATCTCAACCTGTGCTGACTTCACTGAATCGAATCCAATTTAAGATCGTCCAGATCTATTCTTATAGTGAAATATTTTTTGTAATATTGGTTATATGTAAAATCAAAGAAACAGTTCTAGTTTGATCTCTTTCCAATATGGTAGACTTCTCAGGTTTCTATCAAAAGATTAATATGAGAGGGTCATTTAATTTTAAACTGTAAACCAAATGTTTAAATGGAGTCTAATTGAACAGTTAGTTAGTAATTTACTAGTTAATTTCATTTTTACTACGATTTCCATGTCTGGTTTTGTGACTACTTCCTCACTTAAGACTTTGCCTTATGTCATTGGAGATGAGACCCAGGATACGGTAGGAAACATAAATACGTAGTGACATTAAGTTTATAAACTATTATTTATAGTACAAGATAATCAGAAGAAATATGCTGGGTTCTCTTTTTTGGTGTGATTTTCTTTGTTGATGTGACATACGACGTTGATGACTCGGGTATAAGAGACCTCATCTCCGCTTACACTCCGAAGAATGTGTGAATGTAGTCACACAAAGGACGAATGTCCGGGAGGAAACAGAAAGGATAACAAAGTAAGAAGTGTAAACCGAGATCAAAGACAAAGTCACCTTCTAAGTTTACAGGTGTAAAGTTACACCAAGGACTAATTCCAGTATCAAAATAAATGTAATTAAACTTAATCTTTTACAAGGAGGAGTCACGGAACGAGGTCTGAAGATCTCACTGACCCAGTTCTTCGGAGTAACAAGGGAGATGGGTACCTTCTCCCCAACACCCAGTGTTGATCTCTCGGACGCGTGGTGTTTCTTTCTAAGACGTACGTCGTTGATCCTGGGTTGTGTCGGTTCATTCATTTATTTATTTATAAAAATTTTTCTTCGTTGAAAAATTTATGTGTATATATGGGATTACTCTGGTAAAATTTGTGGGAGACTTGTGTTTAGTTTAGATACCGTGTTTACTATTATTAATATGTATATATTTATGAAGTGTACATATTCATTTTGATAGTCGATTTGTTTCGAAGGAAATTCAATTTCTTTTTTTGGACTTTGTGTTTTAGAAACTGGATTTAGTAATACTGTTTGATTCGGACAGTAATAGTAGTATCCGTGGAGTCCTAGAAGATGGTGGAGGTCTTTAACATAAGTTACTGTCGTCGTAGGTACGAGTGTTGTAAGGTCTTTCCGTTCCTAATCGAGAGTGTAGGTAAAATTCTCGACTATTAACTAGTTACTGTCTCTTCAATTTATCGTGTTTCCAAGTTGTAAACTTTTTCGATTGTCGACGAATAAAGACGAACCTGGGACTCGACAGTAGGGTCTTCGACGGTGGTCTATGCATTCCATGAATAATTATCTCGTCATTCGGGTAGAATCTCCCAGAGAAATTCCAAACTGTAGTCAGTTTAAACCAGTTAACCTGTAAACCAGTTAACGCGAAGGGGGAGATATTTTTCTCTTGAATTATTTATATCGTCGTATTAATTAATTGTTTAGAAATAATGATGGAAACAAAATACTTAATTTCTATATTAGATCGTATTATAAATGAAATTTTTATGGAAGTTTGATTTATAAAGAAAGTTGATTTAGAGTGATAAAATTTAGATGTAGATTAAATTTGGACCCAAAAAAGGTCTCAGTTTAGTCTTAAAAGGGACTGAGTTAAGATCTACCATCGAAGAGGTTCAGAGTCTGGAAGTCTTGTCCTATCCCCAAGTAGTACATTAAAGGGTCTCAATTTGATAAGAATTAAGAGGACGGACAAAAATCGAAGTCTTTGGTAATCAAAGTGTCCCGTGGATCCCTGAGCAGACGACTCCGAGGAGAAGGGAAGTGTCCTACGTCACAGGAAGACGGAAAAGGTGTGGATCGGAGTGTCTTGCAAAGAGCCCAAATCGGGGAGGGAGAGGTACCGAATGGAGACGAGGTACCGGGTGAGACCCGAGGGTACGGGTTCGTCTTTCTTGGCGTCTACGTCGGCAGAACGAGAGAGGTGAAAGGTTAGTCTCTTTGTAAGGATACCGTTGGTTGTACGCGGTGGTAGAGTGAGGAGAAGGGTCTTTTAAGGGATAAACGTAAAGTCTGTAAACCGTTCCTGGGTACTTATTGAACGGATCGTTGATGATCGGACAAGGTCGGAGAGATTCCCCGAATGAAAAAAGAGAAATAGAGAATCTTGTGTGAGTCTTCGACCACCCAACCGACACCTTCTCGTCGACGGCTCAGTCGGAGGGAACCATCACCGGACCTCGTGTGTGTCGAAAACCCGTTTAACGTCGGAGGAAAATGGGGTCCCATTTTATTACGGGTGTCCGAGTTCTGTTACCGGGTTCTGACCCGTCGAGATTTCACAAGTAAGACCCGAAGGAGGTCCCTTTAAAGTCAAGAATCTCTTGGTCTCTAGAACAAGTAGGAGTCGATATTCTCAACGTAATAATCATGTATACGGAGGTAAATCTTTTGGTCCAAATAGGTAGGTAATACAACTCATTATTCCCGGGAGGATAAATAAATAAGTAAATGATTTGTCTGATCGTTGGTCTATAAAACAAAACAAAATTAAATAAAAATTAACTGTCTATTAACGAAATGTCATAACACAACCAAAGACGGTTTGTAGTTGTACTTAGTCGGTATCGTCGTTGGTCTATAAAATTGAATGTCTAACATAAATTGAGTAAATCCGTTAAAACCATAGTCTTTGGTTACACCAGGGTTTACTGATTACGATGATGGGTGTAAAAGGGGGAGTTACTTAAGACTTCTTCGGGAGTCACAGAAATTGTATTAACATCACGGGAACGGACCTTTTAGGGTACCTACCTCCTCGGACCATCCAACGTCAGGTACCCCAGAACTTCTCAGCCTGTGCTGACTCGCTGAAGAGAAAGTGAAAAGTGAAAGTACGAGACCTCTTCCTTTACCGTTGGGTAAGGTCACAAGAACGGACCTCTTAGGGTCCCTGCCGTCTCGGACCACGCGACGGCAGATACCCCAGCGTGTCTCAGGCTGTGTTGACTTCGCTGAATCGTCGTCGTCGTCGACGTTTCACTTTATGAAAGAGACTCTTGGGTGTCTTCACTTCCTCAAAGTTATTATTTATTTGACACAAAGAGGACGGAAACACGACAAGACGACTATCTTAAGCCTCTTCCGTTACCGTTGGGTGAGGTCATGAGAACGGACCTTTTACGGTACCTACCTCCTCGGACTATCCGACTTCAGGTACCCCAGCGCTTCTCAACCTGTGAATGACTCTCTGAAGTGAAAGTGAAAAGTGAAAGTACGTAACCTCTTCCTTTACCGTTGGGGTGAGGTCACAAGAACGGACCTCTCAGGGTCCCTACCGCCTCGGACCACCCGACGACAGAGACCCCAGTGTGTCCCAACCTATGCTGACTTCGCTGAATCGTCGTCGTCGTCGTCGTCGACTATCTTAAGGTACGAAGGGAAAGGTTTCTCTCCGGTTGTCATGTAGGATCGAGGATTTTGGTTGACTGTCTTAGTAGTTCCCTCCAGGATCTCCCTTTTTTTTCGATGAAAAAAAAAAAAAAGGGGTGTTCCTTTCGTTCGGTGACTACGTCTTTCCCCCTACATCCCCCTCAACAGTTAAATCCGATCCTTATCTTAATCTTCAGCTAGGACCGTTACGAAAGAAATGTGAATGAAAGCACTGAACTGTTCCTGCTAAAAACTAGGACTCTAGGGTAAAGTCTCTTCTGTGTATCATTCATGAGTCATATATGACTTCACTTTGTATATGATATATATGACATTGTGTATATTTGTATATTTCACTTTGTGACAACGACCTTGACTATGTCATTAAGACCTCCTGTGAAACCGTAATAGATTTTTACGTGTGTGGAAGTGATTAATTAAGGGGACGAAACCAAAAGGAACTCCGAGTCGACCATTTCTTAGACGGACGTTACACTCTCTGGACCCAAGCTAGTGACCCAACCCTTCTAGGGGACCACTTCCCTTTCCGATGGGTGAGGTCAAGACCGGACCTCTTAAGTACCTGACATATCAGGTATCCCAACGTTTCTCAGTCTGTGTTGACTCACTGAAAGTGAAGTGAAAGTGGTTTTTTTTTCCACTTTTCCATACAGGTTCCTATAAATAACGTCGTAACAAACACTGTCCTATTTAGTTTAGATCTTTATTGGGTTTACAATTATTTATCTTCTATTAAATTTAATACTGTACGGTGGTGATGATATATCGGTTATTTCATTCCATCTTATATACATAACTATACCCGTCTAAAGATTCTATGTATTAATTCTTTTTGCATAACGTGTTATCTTGGGTATCCATTTATGTGTACACACAATACACATACATATAGATATATACATGTATACATTCA
>SJYO01020080.1:113931673-114078532 GCA_006410555.1 Capra ibex
GGGTAGATAAAGGGTACTTCACTACCCTGGTCTACGGTACTAGAATCAAAAGACTTACAACTCGAAATTCGGTTGAAAAAGTGAGAGGAGAAAGTGAAAGTAGTTCTCCGAAAAATCGAGGAGAAGTGAAAGACGGTATTCCCACCACAGTAGACGTATAGACTCCAATAACTATAAAGAGGACCTTTAGAACTAAGGTCGAACACAAAGAAGGTCAGGTCGTAAAGAGTACTACATGAGACGTATATTCAATTTGTTCATCCCACTGTTATATGTCAGAACTGCATGAGGAAAAGGATAAACCTTAGTCAGACAACAAGGTACAGGTCAAGATTGACAACGAAGGACTGGACGTATGTCTAAAGAGTTCTCCGTCCAATCCACCAGATGATTTAGTCTTTAGTATTCGGAGTCTTCGGGACTTGCATGTATTTTTAATTCTCGGGTATTTGACCTAGATTCTTGAGATTTACTACAAAGTGGTTTATTTTTCAGTCTTTCGACTTTTACGCAGAAAAACCCTTCTCAAGAATTTTACCCCTCTCATGAATTTTACGTCTCTCCCTGTCGACTTCTCTTTAAAGGGAATCAGTGAAAGTGTAGTCATTGTTCTTTCATTTCCGGTACCGTATTTTAATAATAAAAGTTGAAGGTTTCAGATCCTTCTTGTGAAGTAATTCTTTTATATCGTGATTTCAAGTCAAAGTGTGATACGGTCAGAGGGTTTATAAGGATGGAAAAAGAATGTTTGAGTTCTCTTTTTAAAGGACACCATGAGTAATAATTTTGGGGTCTTACAAGAACTGTGACGGTAAAATTGACAGATAACAAGAGGATTGAGGTCCTTCAGAGACTTTCGGTCTGTATTACTGACAATACTGTCAAAAGTCATTGTTCTTCACTTCAAAGGACAGTTTTCTTCACAAGAGAGGTAAAACTAGTATACAATTTCTTCTACGAAGTTGTTCGTGGAAGTGTCTTTCTCGTCTAAGAGACTCTGGGACTTTTACATGATGTGTTCACTTTCTTACTTAGTTTTAGTTTTACTGTCTATTTAAACACCCTCAAAAAAGGAAAGTCGATCTCGTTACACTAAATAAAGGGTTCATCATAACTAAAAGACCCGTATCTTGACCAAAAAATAACCCGAAGGGACCACCGAGTCTACCATTTCGAAGACGGACGTTACGCCCTCTGGGCCCAAGCTAAGGACCCAACCCTTCTATGGGACCTCTTCCTTTACCGTTAGGTCAGGTCGTGAGGACGGACCTTTTAGGGTACCTGCCTCCTCGGACTATCCAATGTCAGGTACCCCAGCGTTTCTCAGTCTGCTGACTCGCTGAAGTGAAAAAGTGAAAGTAAGATCTTGACAATTTCCATTCAAGGTCTACAATTAAGTTTCCTCGTCCTTTTTTTTCGACCCTCAACCATGATCGAGGAGTTGATTTACGTCCCCTATACTCTGTGTAATGTAATATTACGAGAGGGTTATTGACGAAGTTCAGTGGTTCTTAGGTTTAGAGGGTACTATTCACTCTCCAGAAGTCATCCCGAAACCAGTCTACTCGTCTTTCCTCCTCCTGCACAGAACCTGGTCCTAAGTCTTCGGGACCAATTCATGATGTCAGGACCTGGACGTGGTGTCTTTCGTCTCTGTCAGGGTATACGGAATGAAGAGGGTACATTTACTTACCCCTGTCCACATTGTCTAGTTCACTCCACCTTTGTTAGACTTTTTTAACCCCTTCTACGGTTTACCAAAATGATAATCTTTCTCGTACCCAAGGAGACACACTTTGACAGTTTATGTTTACACAAGGACGTACTGAGTCAAAGGAATAGACATTTTACTTTTAATATTATTGTAAGGTGTCTATAAGACTCTTAATTTACTCTCTTGTATACTCTATAAGAATCTTCTCACAGACCGTATCTGTCTCGTTTACGAGTTTTTGTAATCGATATTAGAAATCATGTTTTGCCGAAATAAATAAATCTTGACACCTAGGGATCATGACCTCTCAGGGATCTACAATGTATTAGTAACGTATTTCACTTTTTAACCCTATGTAATTCTTCCTTATTCGATAACGAGTATCGTAGACGGAACATTGATCACCACGTCAATCCGAGTTTCGTTATTGGTGTCTTCCTACCAACTATAACCTGAACCTGGTTCGTGTGTCGTCGAGACTCATGTCACTTTCCGTTTAGAGAGATGATTTCCAATTTACCAACATGTGATTTATACTGTACGTACCCCCGTCTCTCAGACAGAGAAGAGATACGGACTGACCAAGGTTTCAAGAACAATAACAAGTCAACGAGTCGACACAGGCTGAGAACCACTGGGGTACCTGACGTCGTACGGTCCGAAGGGACAGGAAGTGGTATAGGGTCTTGAACAAGTTTAAGTACAGGTGACTTAGTCTCTATGGTAGGTTGGTAGAGTAGAAAATAGTAGGGAAGAAGAAGACGGAAGTCAGAAAAGGTCGTAGTCCCAGAAAAGATTATTCAGCCGAGAAGTGTAGTCTACCGGTTTGATAACTTCGAAGTCAAAGTCGTAGTCAGGAAGATGACTTATAAGTCCTAACTAAAGGAAATCCTTACTGACCAAACTAGAGGAACGTCACGTTCCCTGAGAGTTCTCAGAAAAGGTTGTGGTGTCAAGTTTTCGTACTTAAGAAATCACAAGTCTGAAGAAATACCAGGTTGAGAGTGTAGGAATATACTGATGACCTTTTTGGTACCGAAACTGATGTGCTTGGATACCGTTGGGTCAGGTCACAAGAACGGACCTCTTAGGGTCCCTACCACGTCGGTCCACCCGACGGTAGACACGCCAGCGTATCTCAGCCTGTGCTGACTTCACTGAATCGTCGTCGTCGTCGTATGCTTGGAGTCGTTTCATTACAGAGACGAAAAATTACACCAAGGTGTCATCCAAGGGGGGTTTATAAACTTTCTACCCGTTTTCCTCCCTACCCTACTTGTCCATCACGAAAGTTGTGTTAGGAGAATGTCTCACAGATAGTATTATATCCGACCAGTTGTAATTCCGTCAGATATACTTTCTTTTTCCTTTCAGGGTTTCTACATACATAAGAATATGGAAGTAAGTAATTCATAAATAAGTTACAAGTGATATCCATTCCGTGTTATGTCTTCAACAAAATACTCATTTCCAAACACATACATTAATGTCTTTAGATTGGTTGAAAAGTGTCCTTCTTCGACCGGAGGATAAACCTGATCTCAAATCGGTATCTCCTGTATTTATTAATAGTCAGAGAGATTAACCGAAGATGTCCTGTGAGAAGAGTCATGAGTTTGAAGTCGTTATGGTAAATTCACAGTTCTATAAACATAATTATAGATTCCTTTGGTTTCCTTTGACTTCCAGAATAAGTTTCCTACATTAACGTGGTCAAAGGTTCCCTAAATCTTCGTTCATTAATTAATGTTATTATGGAATGTTGTTTAAGTAGGACTACCTTCCTTCTAGACCCACTGTTATAACTTAATGTCTACTCAAAATTTCTTCTCCTCAAAATAATCTCATTAAGTTTAATTTACGATTATTTTATAATGGTTCATCTTTAGGAGTATCCTGATGAAATTACTGATCTTAGTGAGTATTAGTCATAAATCAATCCTATGTTTATCTACGTTCATTCCGTAAACTTTTATCGGGAAAAGAATTCGTCCAATCATACAAAGGATCGTTTGAATAAATGTGAAAAGTAAACGAACCACCCAGGGAAGAGGTATCTATTTCATTTGAAGTCTAAACGGAGTGTTTTTAATAATTTCTGGTACTTAGTTACCCGATGTTTACCTACTGTAACGACCTCTCTCTAGGTCCCGAGACAGTCTACCGACGTCGGTTGATGTAGAGTTCAATAAAAATTTACACCCAAATATGAAGAGACAAGTACGTGTAATAGTGTTCTCCGAGACAGGTACGTATGTTTCGTCCTTTCTTGACTTAAGTTGGTCACACGACTTACCTCGTCCTCTCATCCACCTCCTCTCATGGATGGGAAAAAGGAGAAGAAAAGAGACAATAAAAGGAAAGGAGGGGATAGACCATAAGAACCGATGTGAGACAGTCGAACACGTTTGACTCCTCGGACTGTCGGAACTGAGTCCTTTCTGTGTGCACGTTTGTACAAAACGTCGGACACGTCTTACTAGTCTGGAACCACTTACTCAATCATGTACAGGTTTCGTCAGGTCTTCGACGTTTCTTACTAGGTACAATGAGTAGACTATGTTGGTGACCACTCTGTTCTTTCCGTTGGAGAGGTAAAATGTTCATCCTCTCCAATGACTACGTTAGTTCCGGTGTGACAATCTTTACTATCTAGGGTAACAGTTCAGGTTAGGAGAGTGAGAACCAGACGCCGTCACCGGGGTATGGTGTGGCGGATCTTGAATTGTTTGAAAAAAAAAAAAAAAATGTGTGGGGATACCATTTGACTGTTCGGGATCGTAGCTAGAGAATGTAGGTCTCCTTTTTCTTAGGACCCACCCCTTCCTAAGTATCGGGAGCCGGAGTGACACTAAAGTGTTCCCTGAATAATACAAGACCTTGTCGGTGAAAAGTCTACAATCCGTCAAAATGACGTTTACAAGAAGACGATCACTTTTTGTACCAAACCCCCGTTACAGGTTTCTTTTAATGGATAACAAGATTTCAAACGAAGACACGATTCAGAGAACTCAGTACAGGTCCAGAAACTCTAGGGTACCTTCTCAGACGGTCCGAGGAGACAGGTACCCGAAGAGGTCCGTTTTTATGATCTCACCCTACGGTAGGGGAAGAGGTCCCCTACAAAGGCTGGGTCCCTAACTTGGGGTAGAGAATACAGAGGACGTAACCGTCCGTCCAAGAAATGATGATCACGGTGGACCCTCGGGAAGAATGACTTCAACTCTATAGTTTGCCCCCGTCCTCACCGAATCCGAACGTAAACTCTCCGTTGATTTTATATAAAACGTTTGTATTTTAAATTGTATTTACGGATATTTAATGGAAGTTCTATCACCGCATCTTTCTGTACGCGAGTAGAAGAGGTCGTTATGGTTCTAGCGTTGATCGACGACTTGTTGGTCTCTGCCTTCTTACAACCTAGGGTGGTTTTTTTCTATGGGACGTAGGTTCCTGTTTCCTATTTGGGTTTGTTCTGTCATGCTCCCCGCTTTGACACAAATCTTAGTTTCGAGTCTAGGCGGACTCTACGAGTCTCCCACGTTTGCTTTGGAACACGTGTTTCTTGAGTCCCTTTCCTCGTCACTGGGAGTCTTCTCTGACTTAGTCTGGACGGAAACTCACAGACTTACAGAGGACGTCTCCGTACCCAGTCGTCACTGGACGGTACCCTTGAACCCGAGACCAAAGTCGTCTAGATTTTTCGCGAATCTGAAGTGACCTCCTCCAGTGGTAATTCGTGGTGGTATCTCGGTGGTTCGTCTGTAGGGTGTTTGACCTCTTGTTAATATCGTTTCTTCAAGAACGTGACAACGTTTTCAAGATCCCGGGTGTTATCTAAGAAGTTCGGCCTCTAGACCGTTCCCTGACTCGGGGGGTCTTTTTGTCTAAGAACCTCCTGTGTTGTTTGGAACATCCGTGTTCCAGGTCCTCTTTCCTCGTCACTAGGGTGTTCTCTGACTCGGTCTGAACGGACACTTACAGGTCCTCAGAGGTCACCTCCGTACCCAGGTATCACCGGACGACACCCCAGTCCCCGTGACTAATGTTGTCAAGACCCTCGGTGCCGTACGACCGTATTCAGGAAACTTCCTCCAACGGTAATGACGGTAATAGGGATGGTGTCAAACCAGAGTCCGGTTTGATGTCCCTCGTTTGTATCGGGATGTGTAGTCTTTTTTTAACCTAATTTCCAAATGACTTTTACCTGGTCGGGCGGTCTCGTCTGGTTTTTGATCGACTTGTGTGTCGATCAGTGAGGGTGGTTTTTCGAAGGTTTTCGGAGAATAGGAGTAGATAGTCTTCGGTCTGTCTTACTTTTGGTGTTAGTGTCTTTTACTTGGTTTAACTAGTGTACCTAGTGTCGGAACACATCGAGTTACTTTGATACTCGGTACGTTATATCCCAGTGGGTTCTGCCTGTCCAGTACCACCTCTCAAGACTGTTATACACCAGGTGACCTCTCCCCTTACCGTTTGGTGAGGTCATAAGAACGGGACTCTTGGGGTACTTGTCATGTTTTTCCGTTTTTCTATACTGTGACTTTCTACTTGAGGGATCCAACCATCCACGGGTTATAGGATGACCTCTTCTCATCTCTTTGTCGAGGTCTTCCTTTCTTCTCCGACTCGGTTTGACCTTTTTTACGGGTAACACCTACATAGACCACCACTTTCATTTCAGACTACGACATTACTTGTTATGACGTATCCTTGGACCTCACAATCCAGATATTTAGTTACATACCGTTCTCACTTGTAGCTGTAAGATCCTTAGTCACTTGATTTTACCTGGTCTTACCCACTTAAATTAAGTCTACTGGTAATATAGATGATGACACCTGTTCTTAGGGAATCTTCTTTACCTCATCGTGAGTATCGATTGTTTTCTCAGGTTTTACGGCAAGAACCCACGTTAGAGTTTTTGTTGTCTTACTAGACAAACAAAAGTTCCGTTGGGTAAGTTATAGTGACATTAGGTTCTGATACGGGTTGGTAATTACAGTTTCTTCGACTTCAACTTACTAAGATACTTCTGGATGTTCTGAAAGATCTTGTTGTTTTTTTCTACAGGAAAAGTAATATCCCCTGACTTTGCGTTTTCGTTCTTCAGTTCTTTGTGGACTTTATTTCCGTTCAAACCGGAACTCATGTTTTACTTCGTCCCGTTTCCGATTGTCTCAAAACGGTTCTCTTACGTGACCAATATCGTTTGTGGGAGAAGGTTTTTGTGTTTTCTACTGAGATGTGTACTTGTAGTGGTCTACCAGTTATGGTTTTAGCCTAACTAATATACGAAACGTAGGTTTCTCCTTTTTCAAGATATTTCAGTCGTTTTTGTTCGACTGACACCGAGTCTAGTACTTGAGGAATAACGGTTTAAGTCTGAATTTAACTTCTTTCATCCCTTTGTTGATCCGTTAATTCCATACTGGATTTAGTTTAGGGAATACGATGTGTTACCTTCACTGTTTATCTAAGTTCCTTAATCTAGACTGTCTCACGGACTTCTTGATACCTGTCTCCAAACACTGTGACATATTCTCCACCACTAGTTTTAGTAGGGGTTCTTTTTTTTTACGTTTTTCCGTTTACCAACAGACTCTCCAGGAACGTTTATTGACTCTTTTCTTCTCTTCGCTTTCCGTTTCCTTTTTTCCTTTCTATGTGGGTACGCTCATTTCCCAAGGTTTCTCTCGTTCCCCTCTATTCTTTCGGGAGGATTCACTGGTTACCTTTCTTTGGCTCCTTTTGCTATCTTACCCTTTCTGATGTCTAGCGAAGTTCTTTTAATCTCTACCGTTCCCTTGTGAAGTAGTTTTCTACCCATGTTATGTCCTGTCTTTGCCATATCTGGATTGTCTTCGTCTTCTACAATTCTTCTCCACCGTTCTTATGTGTCTTCTTGATATGTTTTTACTAGAATTACTGGGTCTATTGGTGCTGCCACACTAGTGAGTGGATCTCGGTCTTTAGCACCTCACGTTTCAGTTCGTCCGGAATCCTCCGTAGTGATGTTTGTTTCGATCACCTTCACTACCTTAAGGTCAACTCAATAAATTTAGGATTTTCTACTATGAGAATTTTACGATGTGAGTTATACGGTCTTTTAAACCTTTTGAGTCGTCACCGGTGTCCTGACCTTTTCCAGTCAAAAGTAAGGTTAGGGTTTTCCCCCGGTCTCTCACAAGTTTGATGACGTGATAACGTGAGTAAAGTGTACGTTCGTTTCATTACGAGTTTTAAGAGATTCGGTCCGAAGTTGTCATACATTTGGTTCTTGTTTTTTACTTCTATTACCGTGGGCCAGGGTAGTGAAGTACCGTTTATCTACCCCTTTGTTACCTTTGTCACTGTCTAAAAGAAAAGAACCCGAGGTTTTAGTGACGTCTATCACTACCTTCGGTGTTTTAATTCTCTGCGAACGAGGAACCTTCTTTTCGATACTTTTTGGATCTGTCGTATAATTTTTTCTCTCTGTAATGAAACGGGTGTTTGAGGTATATTAGTTTCGATACCAAAAAGGTCGTCAACATATACCTACACTATCAACCTGGTATTTCTTCCGACTTGCGGCTTCTTAACTACGAAAATTCGACACCACAACTTCTTCTGAGAACTCTCAAGGAAGCTGACGTTCCTTTAGTTTGGTCAGTTAGGATTTCCATTAGTTAAGACTTATAAGTAACCTTCCTGACTACGACTACGACTTCGAGATTTTGAAACCGATGGACTAAGTCTCAACTGAGTAATCTTTTCTGGGACTACGACCCTTTCTAACGTCCGTCCACCTCTCCCCCTGCTGTCTCCTACTCTACCAACCTACCGTAGTGACTGACTTAGCTGTACTCCAATCGTTCGAGACCCTCTACCACTTCCGGTCCCTTCGGACCGTGCAACGTCAGGTACTCCAGCGTCTCTCAGCCTGTCCTGACTCGCTGATTTGTCGTTGTGAGGGAAGAAAAAACTTTTTGACTAAGGTAAATTATAAGTACCATGAGATATTGGTGGTTATGATATAATGGTACCCTCCTAATAAAAAGTAACCTCCGTATCGTTTTTAGACTATGTTAAAATAATTAAATCCAAACCCCTTTAGAGTCTTAACCTTTCAGAAATTTGTCAGAACTATAATATTGTAACTCACAAAGGGTGTAAACCTGCCGTGGTCTCAGAGTTCCTTCCCAAATATGAGTCGTCCGACACTCTTGGTGATAGTTGGTTGGGGTCTCTGATTCTTTGAACCACTCATCGGTCATCGGACAATTCAGATACGACGAGAAGAGGGTCTTTTCGAATTACTATTTAAGATTTCTTCCCATCAAAATTTTATTGATGAGGGAGGATCGACCCCCCACCCTACCCCCCTTGAAAACGTTCGACTCTCAACGTTTGAAGTGTACAAATGACTAATGAGATTACTCGTCGGTTTTGACAAGTTCACTCTTTCACCGGTCGTTGTACCTAAAGGTTCTGATGTGAAACTCTTTACATCTCTAAACAACTTTGAGGAATATTGAAACCAACAAAAAGGTTTAGGTCACGTGACTTAGGTCGGAGTGTTTAGAAACAAATCGTAAATAATAATTCCCGTTCCGTAACCACGGACGATGGAAGACTGAGACCTAAGTCTCATTCTGACCTGTTGAATCAGTGTTCGTTTGTCTATATCTATCTGTGTGTGTCTCGTTTACGATGTTCACTTGGACAACTCTTGTAGTAATCCTTCCTAGACACTCCAGTCGTTACTAATGGTATCGTTGTTGTCGGTTACCTTTGAGGTAGTGACGATGGTCACGTTACTAGACTCTAGAGTCAGAGGGGACCCTCCAAAGACAACCGAAAAAATTCTCCGGTCCTATCTGAAACCAGACGAAAACAGGGACCCTCTCTTCTTACTTGAGAAATAATTTCCAACGAGTATCAGGTGTATATTTTGACTTTGATTTCCAAGTCCTGAGATAATAAGTGATTAAACGAACAAAAACTTGTCAGTAGTCTTTAACAAGTCCCTCAAGGGACCACCAGATCACCAATCCTAAGTTGTGACAGTGAGGGCACCGGATCCAAATTAGGTACAACCCCTTGACTCTAGGACGTTCCGTACACAAGTCGAGATCGGATAATTTTCGGTAGGTCAATGAGTGACCCTTCCAAGAGACGATGTAATCTGGTTCAACAAGGTAAACCTTAGTTACGAGTAGACTATGACACTAGGTTTGAATCTCGTTTGACAGTCGGCCACTTTATTAGACTTACGTGAATTTACTAGAGATTGTTAGTTCGGTTTTATTCATGATAAACTCAATTTTCGTATACGTCTATATAAAAGGAAACTTACATGATCGTAGAGTACCAACTTATGATTCTTACAAATCATTTATACGACTTGTATTCAGTCAAATTTTAAACTTAAACTACTATACCATAAGTGGGACTTCTGTCTTACAGAATCTTAATCTTCCGTAAAATCTCTATTGAATCATGTAGAAGTATCGATCCTATACTTTTTTTTACATGTAAAGTAAATGACTCATCTATTTATACACACTATTTGCATTTTATGTGTATATGTGTATGTTTTATCATCTTCTTACAAGTGACTTCAAAATTGTCAATAGACATTTGTCTTAATGTGTATTAAAATAAAAGCACAAAACTGAACATAAAAGACTGAAAGAAGGAAATGTTCCTCAACTTAAATAACAATGGGACAAATACCGTGTAATAATAGTAACAAGAATGTTCCAAGAGAAAACGAAATAAATAATAAAGGGAAAAATAGAGGGGTGAAGAGTGGGAACAGGGAGTGTGTTGGTTGAGACTCTCCAAATTGACCATGGAGAAGACATAGAGGTAAAGATGATTCTGATATTCGAACTTTCGTCTATCAGAGTAAAACACGTGAATCTCTTTACTCATAGTAAAACACCCGTACATTAAATTGAACATGACTTAGAGTAAAAAGAATGAGAAATGTAAACCGTGATACGGGAATTCTAGGTCAGTACAACTATTTACAAGCAGATTAGTTAAAAAAGATTGTCTACGTGTTATGAGGAAATACGAGAAAGTTGATTTAAACTTGATTGGTGAAACAATCACTTCCTGTTGGTCAAATGGAGGTTCAGGGAGAAGTCGAGTCAAGTCAAGTCACTGAGTTATCGTAGACTGAGATACACTGAGGTATCTGACGTCGTACAGTCCGAGGGGAGAGGTAGTGGTTGAGGGTCTCGAATGAGTTTGAGTACAGGTAGCTCAGTCACTACGGTAGGTTGGTAGAGTAGGAGACAGCAGGGAAGAGGAGGACGGAAGTTAGAAAGGGTCGTAATCCCAGAAAAGATTACACAACCGAGAAGTGTAGTCCACCGGTTTCATAACCTCAAAGTCGAAGTCGTAGACAGACAGGTTACTTATAAGTCCTGACTAAAGGAAATCCTAACTGACCAACCTAGAGGTACGTCAGGTTCCCTGAAAGTTCTCAGAAGAGGTTGTGGTGTCAAGTTTTCGTAGTTAAGAAACCGCCATTCTGAGGGAGAATGGTAATGTTATTGGAACGCACTTATGTGAGTCCAGGATCATACCACGAAATGTATGTGTGTTCCGTCCTCTGTATTCTCTGCGTCCAAGTTAGTGACCCAACCCTTTTATTGGACCTCCTCTCGTACTGTTGGGTGAGATCGTAAGAACGGACCCTTATGACCTCCTCGGACCGTCCGATGTCAGATATCCCAACGTGTCTCGACCTGTACTGACTTCGTTGAATCGTACGTGTTTGCGTATGTATGTGTGTATATACGACGACGACGACGATTCAGCGAAGCCAGCACAGACTGAGACACGCTGGGGTATCTACCGTCGGGTGGTCCGAGGGGGTAGGGACCCTAAGAGGTCCGTTCTTGTGACCTCACCCAACGGTAAAGGAAGAGGTCACGTACTTTCACTTTTCACTTTCACTTCAACGAGTCAGCACAGACTGAGAATCACTGGGGTACCTGACGTCGGGTGGTCCGAGGAGGCAGGTACCCTAAAAGGTCTCATGACCCCACGGTAACGGAAGAGATGTGTGTATATATGTATTCCCTATATACATATACACACATATACGTGTACACATACGTATATATACGTACACAAATATGTATGTATGTATATATACATACACACACACATATATATACATATATATACACATATATATATACACATACACATATATATACACATATATACACATACACATATATATACACACATATATATACACATATATATACACACATATATATACATATATACATACATACACACACATATATATACGCATACACATATATATACATATATATATATATACACACACATATATATATACATATATATACACATACACACACACACACATATATATATACACACACACATATATATATATATATATATATTTTGTTTCTGTAAAAGTATGTAGAGGTTTCTTCTTAAAGACCCAATACCCACACTCACCGGGATTAAGTTTGTCCATCATAGTGTCCGAGAGGTTTTACAATCGTAGTCAGATAGAGGATAATTGTTACGTACTTCCAGGGGTTTCAGGGTCTTTGTGACCCATATTGACTCTAGAGATTTTACGACATGTACGGTAATAACTAAATTAAACGTAAAGAGAGTAGTGGTCACTGAACCTCATAGAAAAGGTTATGAAACTGTCGGAAAACTCAAAGGAGGAGAAATTGACGGAAAAGATTAGGAAACGGGTTTAAAAGATGTTTATTGTACATAGTGAAATTTTAATTAGAGGACGGAGGTCACTTTAGTCGACTTATTCTGTCCGTACTCTCCGTTGATCTTTTGGGTTTGCACTCCTGTCTACCGTCAATTAGGTAGAAGACTTTTATAGTCGCTGAGTCATCAGTTGTCTCTTAGACTATTGACGTGTTGTCATTGTCCCTGTCGTCGTTGCCGACTACAATACACTTTGTGTAGGTGAGGACACCAGGGACCGAACATCATCTACGAGTAATTTGTACTGAGGGGAGGGAATAGAAGAACCTAATGGTGTTGTTTAGACACTTTTCCTTTTAACACATAATAAAAATCAGGGGAAATTACCTCTTGTTTTGACGGACCTACCTACGAGACTATTCACACTCTTCGTACTGATTCCGTCCACGAAGGTCGAGGAGGAAAGTAAAGATGATCCTCTCATTCGAACTTTCGGACCTGTATTCACCTCCGAGGGTAGAAGAGTTGAATGGTCGTACACCGGAATCCGTTCAGTTCGGTGAAAAACTTGAAGTCAAATGGGGATAGTTTACTTATTACTACCGTAAAAGGAGTTCTACAACGTGACTCCTAATTTACTTACTAAAGGACACTCGGTACGTCTTATCGCGGACTGTGGGTCATTCACGAATCACTTATAATCGTGAATCACTTGCAATCGAACAGAAACCTCATACCTCTGATATGATTTGACTGTGGTATTTACCAGAAAGTATTTGTGGGAGGTTAATATTCAAAAATTCTTAAGTAAAACTTCCTAATTTCCGTTGTATCGTATACTTGTGAAATATAGACTTTATGACGTAAAGTAAGATTTGTAAAAAGTATTATGTGGAAAAAGGTTAAACCGAAATTTTTTAATAGAACTCCTCCATTTGTAAAAACGAACTTTAAAAGACCCCCCAAAGAAAAAAATCCAGAAGTGTAGAGATCATTGTGTAAGTTCCTAACTGATCTATCTTGACAACCTTTTATCCGGAGGTATTTCTCATCCGATCGTGAAGACAGGAGGAACATGTTCCTATAAGAGTAACTATAAAGATAGGTGACTCCATTCTTTCCTACAGTTGATTTCGTTTCGTTGATCACCATCGGCACCGGATTTATTTTCGTTGGAAGTAAAAAGAGTCGAAATTTTATATTTTATTTTAACTTCACCCATTTCGTCCCCTTAGTTTAGTTCGTGTACAATGGTTATGATCTTAATTCCCTTGTCGTCGTTGTCTTACTCTCGGGGACCTAAGAATACGTTCACCAGTCTTGAGTGACTTAATGTTTTTAGTCGTAGTACCATGTTCTTCTCGATCACAGAATTCAGGACTAAGAAAATACAATATTGTTCTATCCTAGACTACCGAATAATACAGAGAAGATACCCTGAGTTTAAGGAATAACATTCTACTTCGTATCCTACTTTTATAGGAAAGAGAAGTGTAAAAGAAGGTCGGGATTTAAGATCCTGGATGTAAATTTAAAAAATTTTAAAGGGTGTAATAAATATTACTATGGAAAGGGTCGTCTATATTGTGATACAATCACTTTCATTTTCACAATCAATCAGTACAGGCTGAGAAACGTTGGGGTACCTGACATCATGTGGTCCGAGGAGATAGGTACCTTAAGAGGTCCGTTCTTATGACCTCACCTAACGGTAAGGGAAAAGGCCCTCTAGAAGGGCTGGGTCCCTAACTTGGACCTAGAGAACGTAACGTCCGTCTAAGAAATGGTGGACCCTGTGGTGTTCACCAAGTTGAGAAGAAAGAGACATTGACCTTACGTGTGTACTCTTAGGTCGACGATGTAGATTAACCTACTCTCTACAACTTGAACTTCTTTTACTGGTCTATGAGGAAGGTTTTCGTGACGGAATAGATACGAAAACGGTCTGTACGACGGCGACGACGATTCAGTGAAGTCAGCACAGGTTGAGACACAGGGTGGTCCGAGGGGGCAGGGACCCTAAGAGGTCCGTTCTTGTGACCTCACCCAACGGTAAAGGAGGAGGTTACGTACTTTCACTTTTCACTTTCACTTCAACGAGTCAGCACAGGCTGACAAGCGCTGGGGTACCTGACGTCGGATGGTCCGAGGAGACGCGTACCCTAAAGGGTCCGTCCTCATGATCTCACCCCACGGTAACGGAAGAGACAACGGTCTACACCGAGGGGACGTTTACATCCGAGTTTCTACACTTCGGCGAAGAAAGAGGTACACTTAAAAGGGAAAAAGGGTTCTACCTGGACTTTTCCTATTTTGTGGGTCATATGGGGTCTTAATTAGTAGTGTTTATGACACGTACGTTAACAGTTCTTCACAGATTATGTGTGTCAGTATAGGACTTTAGTTATTTACACTGGGACCCTTTACGAGACTCTCGATCTTGTTTACTCATGTGTGTGAAGTGGTTTGTTGTGTCCCGGTGAAGTTGTCCATGGAGAGGCCCGGTACTCAGTTTCTTTTAGTGGTCCCTCTTTTGTTTGTTGTAAGTCAGTAGTCACTGAAACTCGGTGTGCCGAACCGAGTTTCCGACACCACCCCACCCTCTACCTCACCCTTGTCTAGTGGAATTGTTTCGGTAAAACGATGTACCCTTTAAAAATACACCGAGGGGGGTTTTAAATTGTAGGTAAAACACTACAATGTGTTTTACTCCCCCTAAATGAGTAATGAATCAAAAAATGTATAAGTCAATCTTGACCTATACCTTGTTGCCTAACCACGTTTAACCTTTTCCTCAGGTAGTTCCGATATATAACAGTAAGACGAATGAATTGAATATACGTCTCATGTAATATGTTTTACGACCCGACCTACTGAGTATTCGATCTTAGTTCTAACGGCTCTCTTTATAGTTGTTGAGGTCTATACGTCTACTATGGTGAAATTACCGTCTTTCACTTCTCCTTGATTTCTCGGAGAACTACTTCCACTTTCTCCTCTCACTTTTTCGACCAAATTTGTAAGTTTTTAGTTTCTAGTACCGTAGACCAGTAACCTACCTGACCACGACTTCGACTTCGAGTTTATGAAACCGGTGGACTACGTTTCTTGACTGAGGAATCTTTTCTGGGATTACGACCCTTTCTGACTCCCGTTTTCTTCTTCCCCCGCTGTCTCCTACTCTTCCAACCTACCGTTGTGGCCGAGTTACTCAAACTCGTTTGAGGTCTCTTTCACTTCCTGTACCTTCGGACCGTCCGGTGTCAAGTACCCCAGTGTCTCGTCCTGTACTGAATCCCTGACTTGTTGTTGTTGTGTTAAAATATTCTCTATCCTTTTTTTTATACATATTTTCTCCGTAAAAGTGTACGGGGAGTGGAGTGTCTGCCGGTAGTTCATAAGATTATTCCCTTTGTCCCTTAGTAGACTCTTGACTGGACTTCAGTCAACACGATATTACAAAGAAACTTTTGTTTTTAAACAAAGTTACGTTAACTATATGATCCTTTGGTAATCTCTTATTACTTTTAAAACACAAACGAACACTTGTTAAAGTTGGTACTCTTTGTGATCCTCTGACGTCTTTTGGTGTGTGTCGACTTGGGTTCGTCGGAGTGTTCGTACGTACATGGAGGTTGTGGGTGGTCGCTAGACCGAGTGGACCACTATTGCATGGTGGGTGGGTGTAAACAATTTTAAAGGAAAGTCAAAGGTTTGTTGGGAAGAAATGATGAGTGTTATTGAATGTTGACGTTGGAAAGGTTGTGGGTGAAGGTGTTCATTTGAATTTTTGTTCTCTAAAATATAAAGGGTCAGTAAATCAAGGACCCCCCCCCCCATGGATGCTGCTAGTTAGAAAGGAGGAATAGTAGTAAGAAGGACATTGGATCAAGGAACAAGGGATGTCGGAAGTTGTCGTCTGTGGTCTTAAAAAACAAAAAAGCCAAACAAGGGGACGAGGTGGAGAGTCACCTTTTTCTCGACAAAAGATATCCTTTCCTTTTATGGACGTGACGATAATTACACCTGTTTTATATATTTGAGAGTGACGTCTGTATGAGAGTTTCGGGAGTCCAGAACAAGAACAAAAGGTTGTCTCACCTAGACAGCTATGTCTGGACGGTTTGTAGAGGGGTCTTAATTTACTACGGGATTTAAAGAAGGAAATACCACTTCATGACCGCTCTTATACCCCTCCCTTCCCGTCGCTTCCGTCAAAGTAGAGGTAAATAAATGACTACCGTCAGTTCCCACACCGACGTTGAATCATATTTAGTTACCGTTAGTATCTCCGTCTAAAAGAATCTGAAATACACTCCGTATCTCCTTTTCGGTCAAACACACACCTACTCATTGTACACACACGTGATCCGTACATACATAAAGAACGGGACAAGATTAGACGAAATCCCGTTGAAGTTCCTGTGTACAATGTATGATATAATCTATATGTACGTTTTATGATTTTTACTTCGGTTCCTCGTACACACATATATATATATAGTATATATATATATTTATGTGTGTATACATATACATTCAGTATTAAGTTTGGGATTAATTTCTCTTAGACACATTACATATTAGAACCAATGTATTATTACTCCTTTCTACAGTTTTACCTTGGGTCCTCTTTGTCTAATCCACTTCCTTTTAGTCCGTTACTTCGGGATTAGGACCCAAGTTTATGGTCAAGACGGTAAATGAAGACCCATTCATTAAAGGTGAAAAGTTCAAAGTTAAGGAGTGTCTATTTTCACTCTTATGAAGGGTGGATCTCACAATAAAAGGTCTAATTTCCTGTTACAAGGATTCCAGTGTTCCCCTAGTGTTGAAGACGTGGTCTCGAGACCCAAATATGGTACAAGTCTTTAAGTCTACCAACCCGTAGGGTCTCAAGAGTCGTGAGACCCAGACTTCCTGTCTTATACCCGTGTGTGCGTAGTGGGGTCTGGGTTCGTCGTCACCCTGTCTCTACTCGACCGGAGTTTCCTCACTCTCTTGACTCTTTGGGGTCCCCAGACATGGGACTGAAGGTTAGCAGGTTCCAACCTTCTTGGAAAGTCAAGTCAAGTCAAGTCAGCGAGTCAGCACAGGCTGAGAAACGCTAGGGTACTTAGCGTCGTGCGGTCCGGAGGGACAGATAGTGGTAGAGGACCTCAAGTGAGTCTAAGTGCAGGTAGCTCAGACACTACGGTAGGTCGGTAGAGTAGGAGACAGTAGGGGAAGAGGAGGACGGGGGTTAGGGAGGGTCGTAGTCTCAGAAAAGGTCACTCAGTTGAGAAACGTACTCCACCGGTTTCATGACCTCGAAGTCGAAATCGTAGTAAGGAAGGTTTCTTTAGGGTCCCGACTAGAAGTCTTACCTGACCAACCTAGAGGAACGTCAGGTTCCCTGGGAGTTCTCAGAAGAGGTTGTGGTGTCCAGTTTTCGTAGTTAAGAAGCCGCGAGTCGGAAGAAGTGTCAGGTTGAGAGTGTAGGTATGTACTGGTGTCCTTTTTGGTATCGGAACTGATCTGCCTGGAATCAGCCGTTGCATTACAGACGAAAACTTATACGATAGATCCAACCAGTATTGAAAAGAAGGTTCCTCATTCACAGAATCCTGTCGTCAAAGGTTTTACCCTGGTCGTCTTAGGTGTAGTAGATCTTTAAACAGTCTTTATGTTTAATAGTCCGGAATAAAGTATGTAAGACTTAGTCCTTCAGACTCACAGGTCCGACCGTTGAGTTCAAATTCTTGGTTTCAGAATCCTCTAATGTCAAAACGAAGTAATTCAAGTTCTTAAACATATTATGGACAAAGTTCAGTCTCAAAACTTTTCTTATTTTTTTCTTATGGTCATAGAGAGACCGGGACGAGATGTTCAATCATTACTTAAGTGTGTGGGAAACCGATAAGACCGGTGGGTCGTTACGAACGACGGAGGAGTCTGGTAATCTCCATACCAGTTAAGGACTATGTTGGTTTTTACAGTGTTTGTACGACTAGTTTAGTGTACCCTCCTAAACACCTGTCTTTCGTTACCTTCCACATTAGGAGAATCTTACTTTCTTCACACCTTTTTCTTTTTTTTAGTGGATAACCTCACACACTTATTCCAGATGTCACCTTCCTACTACACTTTTACGTAGGAAAATGTATAGGTCGTGGTTGATGAATAAAGACGAACAGAAGGACGGACGGTCACAGACTTTAACCCCAATGTATGAGTTTAATCCCGTTCGATGAAATGGACCACTGGAAGAGGAGTTGGAGGAAGGGATGTGAGTTTAGTTGAGGTCTTAACGGTCTCAAACTCAAATACTTCGAGAACGTTGTAGATCTGGGGAACTAAAAGAAGGAAAAGTAAATAAACGAATAGACTAACGTAAACGTGGTCAAAAGACTCTCTACCTACCCTCTTTTACCTCTTTTTTTTTTCACCCGTTTTATCCGAACCACTTCTTCTCGATGTTAATGTTACCTTCGATTTTATGTCCTAAACAGTAATTACCCGTCTAAAGTAATAGGACATGAGAAGATATTCCTCACGACAGAGGTCAATGGTTGGACCTTTCTTTTAGGCATTATTGATGTTTAACGTTACGGACTCTCAAGGATAACATACGATTACAACGTGGTTTCGATTCTAGTGAGATATAAGTGACCGTCTTCCGACGTGGAGGACGTTCCACAATTCTACTAACATGTTCAGTGTTGTTAGTTAATTTTGACGTTAATAGTTTGTCTTATATTTTGTGTGACTTTTTATGGATACCGTGTCTGAATGACTGAATACATATTTGAGTAAGTTGTCGTTCGTCGTAAAGATTAAAAAAGGTGGTATTAGAAATACTCAAAATCTTTAATTCATTAAAAATATTAATTTCTCCTTATGAGTACAATGTGTATTTTGGTTCGTTTACCTATATGTGACACAGATTATTGTTACGTTTTCAAAGGTTTCCTATAAAAACCAATATTATAAACAGGATAAGGGAAATCTTATCAATCTAATAGTGAGATTTGAGAGGAGTCTCTGTGTACAATAGAGTTAAAACTGTCTGTATAGTGTATTTTCCTTAGTATACAGTACCTTGTAACATTACTCTTACTTGTAACCCTTAGTAGATTAGGTTGGGAAAGAGTAAAATACTCGTTTCTATAACTCTGAGTCCTCTAAATTATAAACGGGTCCTAATGTGTCGAACGGTCACCGAATCATTCTTAATCGTGAAAGGGGAACTGAGATTATATAACAAGAAAGGTGACATAGTAAGACGGGGATCGAAAGTCCATCTCGATTGGTTCCTGGACTGACGTGGTCTTCGAGTCTCTTATCTTCGAGGACTAGTCTCAAAAGGGTGATGTATGAAGAGAGATACAGACACAAACCGACTTTAGATTAGTAGTGTGCGAATTTGGTACATGTGAAGAAGTCCACCACTGGGTGTCTAGACGGAACTCGTATGAGAATCCTGTTGTGTAAAAAGAAAGTCCCCGAACATGATCGGAACATCCCTACGACGTTCCTCCTTCGAGAGATGATTAATCTTTTTATTTTTATTTGATACTAAGGATCCTAAGTTTCTCAGTCTATGTCTAAAATTCTAAAAGTTTGAGTCTTTTTCTACTCTGTCTTCATAAATATTCTATAAATTAAGGAGTCACTGACGGAAGGTCCTGGTTTACCGTACTTTCAGTCAATTAGACATTTACAAGGTATACGTTCTCTAGTGGTTATTAGATAAAAAGATTCCCGAGACGACAAGTTTTGGGATGTCACAGAGGGAGTGTGTCTTATTTTCGATTTCAAGAATCTGACGTGTCATCCAAAAAATTATTAGACAAATTGTGGTAAATTTATTATAATTAATGAACGAGAACATTTTGGGTACGACATAATTGATGGATAATGACACTTTGTTTAATCGGGTTTTGCATCACCGAATCTTGTTGTTATTTATGGGTGTCTCTAAGACACCCAGTCCTCAGACTCTCGTCGAAATGACCGACGAAGATCAAGTCCCAGAGGGTACTGCAACGTCAGTGGACTTTCGAACTGATCTTCACCTTCTAGACGACGGTTCTACCGAAAGGGGTATCGGAACGGCGCCCGTGGAGGGGTTTCTTTACGACCAGAGAATCCCCTACCGTCGATAAAGGGAAGTTTTTGTCTCTGAGTCCTTTCGGTCGAAGTTCGATGTTCCAGACGAAACTGGATCGGAGTTTTAGTCTGTAGTAGGAGAGACATTATGGGATAACCATTGTGTCCGGTCGGGTTAGGGTAAACCATCCCCTGATATGTTTCCACAGTTATGGTCGTCCACCCTAACGTCCTCCCGATAACCTCCGATCGATGACATGTGGGGTATGGTCGGTGGTGTGAGACGGTAAAACGGTGTACCAACCGGGGAGACGGAGGACGAGTATAATCTTACCAATCCTTTTTTTCGTGCACTAGATATCAATCACTTTGACCCAAGTTAGAGTCAGTCAGTTTCGGACCTCAGACTAATACTCGTTTAGAGAATCAAAAGGGAGGATATAGACATTGTCTTTATGATATTAGGGATGACTTTTTTCATTCACACCAATGATTTACTTCAAGTCATATCTTTTGATGAAACATCTGACGTCCATTCATTTTAACAAAGAGTTGGTGGTGAAAGGAAGATCCTCACGGACATGTGGTGACAAAGAATTTGAAAGACGAGAGGTAACTTTCAGGGTCACAGGAGAAGAGCCAAGACTGTCGTGGTGTACATAAGGATGTGTCAGAAGAGTGTGACACGTAAATAATATTCATAAACAAATTTACTTTAAGTGAGGATGATCGAATATGTAAAGAAGTCCAGTCTTAGAGAGTATAATGACAGATAATGTTTTATCAGTTATTTACAAACTAATTAGTTTGATCGTACGGAAATAGGAAATTAGTGGTAGGTTTCTCTGTCCTTCCGGAAAGACGTGTGTGTCAGGTACCCTATGTGTACTATCTTGTCTCTTTCCAATTAAAATCAAGATCTGTCAGTCTCGTAGAACTGCGGATGCTACCTCTTTTATCAAACCGTGAAACCTTGTACAGAGCCTATAGTTTTCGACTCGAGGATCCTATTTACTACTAAAACCCCCTTGACCCCTTATGTACCGGTCGGTCAGATAGGGAGGTGACTGTCTCCTCTCGGTCTCCTCAAACCCCTATTCTCACGTTGTCCGTCTTAAGATTCCTACATGGAGGGGACTGTAAAGGACAAGGACCGATGATTAGGTCGGTAATTAAAACCATAACGAGAAATCCCTGAAGTGTCTACTATAAATCCAATAAGTATTCGACTGGAATTCTGTCTCCATAGTAGACCCACCCAGGTTACATTAATGGAGTCAGTCTCTTCAGTCCCTCTCCGTGTCCGTTTCCTTCCATCTTTTTTACTCTTTCCTCCCTTCCAGTCTCTCTAAGTTTTACACTCCTAAGTTGGGTGGTAACGACGGAAACTTCTACCTTCTTCCCTCGGTACTCGGTTCCTTTCTTGTTGGGGGTCAACTGTCCGTCGTTTCTTTACGCCCAGAACCCGTAGTTTCCGTTCTTTGACCCTGTAAGATTGTTGGTTCATTCGGACTTCACTTGGAACTAAAGCCAGAATATTTTGGGTTCAGACACTTCAGTCAATTCAGTGGGGCCTGAGGATTGTGACGTGACATTCTATTAGTTTACGTACAATAAACTCGACGATTTACAGGTCATTAAACAATACCGTCGTTACCTTTTGATTACGTTTCTCATTCTCCCAAAGACTTTTCTTTTGTCTCGGAAGAGAGGGATAGACGTGAAACTTGGTTCAGATACACCCACCCCCTATTTCGTTTTCTTTGGAGTCCACTCAAGTCTTCGACTCTCTTCGAATCGTGCATCGTCCTAGACCTTCCTACCTTCTCGGCCGTCGTGTTCCTCTCGTCCCTGTACGTACCCCCGGTGGTATGTCCAGACACGAAAGATCACTCTACTCCCTCTTTTGGTTCTCAAAGGGGGTTTCATAGTCTCTCCTTCCGGACTCCATAGTCGTCCCAGACCCCGGACCTTCCGTCTTACTTTTGAAAGTCGACACGTGAGTCGTCTTGGTTTCTGGCGACCTTTGGGATGTAGACTTACCTTCACAGTGTCTAGAGTCTTATTGTGGATTAGGGTTCTTTGAATGGGACTCCCTCTTTGTTTCATCTTTTTCCTTCCTTCTTTGGGTTTTAGTTGACTCACAAACGAGTTTGATCTCTTCCTCCCCTTCACAGACCTTCAAAGACTTAAATGGTAATTCAACCGTTCTAAAGTAAAAATCGGTTTTCTCTTTTTACCTCCGAGTTCTCCATTCTTTTAAGCCAATATTTGTTTCAAAATAAAACATATGGTTCAGACACTGACGACTATTAACGGTCTCTGTCTACGGTAAATAGTTTCAATAATAGAAGGTTTTCGGTATGAAGTGTAAGTAGGATATTAAATTATAGGTATTATTGGGAGGTTCGGAACGTGACGATAGTCGAGATAAAGTATTCATCTCTTTGGTTCTGATTCTCTGTACTTCTTTTATCAGGTCTTGCACTGTTGACCGTTTACCATCTAAGGTCTAAGTTTATAGATGGGTGGATCATAAAGGAGAAACTTAAGGAAAGTCACTCACACGTCTTCCCTACGATGATAAATACTTTCGTAAATATTTAATTAGACACTAATATGATGGATATTCTGCTGAAAATACTTAAGAAACCATAGAGTTATTATCGTTATCGTAGACAATTGAATAGAACTTTCGTGTCTGTACGGTTCGTCGAGATTCACCGAAAACACCTAGTAAATTTTTAATGCCAAAAGAGGAAAAACATCTACTCTTTTCACTCCGGGACTGAACAGACTCATGTGTCTCATTCTCCGTCCGGGCTCTAGACTTGGGTCCGTGAGACTGAGGTCAGAAACACAAATGGGTACCCGACGTGGGGTCAGATAGGGAGGTCGGTCAGATAGGGAGGTGACTGTGTCGTAAGGATGGAACTCAGTGGGAATTCTGGATCTCCAGTTGTTCTTTACGGTGTGACCGGGTCTTCTCTCTAAGACCTTCGTCGTACCTCCCCACAAATATCTTCTCGTGACAATGTGAGATACTGATGTGAATAATTCCAAATCGACAGGCACTTCACTAGATAGAACGAAAAGAATTGGATGAAGTAACGAAACTACGAATTCTCTGTGGTAGTTAAGTTATTATCGATGACTCCAATATTCGTTTGTGTAAATAATATTCAGGATAAGTTTCAAGTCTTTATAATTCTCACAGTTATTATTCCTACACATAAATGTAAAAAGTCGAACATCGTGGAGTACTTTTTTGTTTAAGTTCAAGTAAATAGGTTATGAAAGATTTTCGGTTCTGATACCTCAGTCTCTATTTACTGTGTCAGGACCAGAGTGACCTGAGTGTCCCTATGAAATCGGTTGTCGTACACTGTGATTCACTCGTTTGACCTCCTCGTTGATCGACGTTCCCCTGCCCGATACTCCTTTTCGAAAGACCTTCTTCGGTACGATAGTCTTAAGTTAAACATCCTAGTCTCTCGTTTCTCCACCAGTTCTAAAATTTTTCTTCTCCGATACTGGATAAATTCCCCGACATTTGTGTCAACTTTTTGAATAAAGTGACTGAAGATGACTTGATTGAGGACTTAATTGTGAGAGATAAGAGAGACTTTCTGTAGAACTGTGAGTTCGGTTTATGATTACCTAAGAGAGGTCACCCGGTCCCGTGAACTACAGAGTGGGTCCACTCCCTTTACAAACGGTTCTCAGTGAACATAACCAAGGGTTATATACATACGGTCAACACGAACCGAAATATTAGTTTAATTAAATTAATTTGTAATATAATAAATTAATTTATATTCAGTTACTTTGTACTCACTTTTTTTTCTCAATGACACAGATTCTTTTGATCCAACTTAGAAAGTTTTGCTGAGTTTTTCTAATCGACGGTTTTTCAATGACAGTTTAATGTTCACTCACTCTACCGATATTTTCTGACCTTTTGTATTGTTGGATCTTCTAAGACGAGAAAATAAGTGAGATGAACTTTCTTTGAGTTAACTTTAGTACTCTGTATAATACCCACACCAATGTGTTCTTGTAACTACTCCATGAAACTGTTCATCTCGGTGTAAGTTCCGTTTCCGAAACCGGGATATAGTTTTCTAACGACTTCTTTACGTTTGTGTACAAAATTCGATTTTATTTTTTAAAATTACATAGTAAAAATCCAGAGATAAAATTGGTTATAAACATAATTTTTAATACAGAGTCTAGTCTTCCAAATGTGACATTAAATTCTTCTGACTTCGGTCCGAATATTTATCCGTTCATAGTTGTCTACTCCGATCTCTTCAACCGTTATATTGGCGTTCCAGACGTGTGTACGTTCTTGTACATCGAAGTGTGTCTCTTGTGTCGTCTCCGTGACCACACTGTTCTAAGGACCAACTCTTTCCAGTATACCCTTTGTACCTCTTACGAAACCTCTTAGTTCTGATCTACGACAACTTATTTAGACACTTCTTTACTACTTCGAAATTGACTCCGACCATATCACTCTCCTTGTTTCAAACGTCAGTCACGTACTCTATTTCATGGACCACTCGACCATGTTGTCACCACTTCACGATGCCGTTACCCTCGACAGTGACGTTAGAATACCTGTCATAGACCGTATCCCCTGAGCTTGAGATGTATAAATGTTAAAATTTCTCCTGAGAAAACCCCCAAAATTCGTTTAGCATTACGTAGTGGTAAAATAACTAATGTAATGTGCCGGGGTAACTATTCACAGATAGATCCGACTTTGAGAGTGAAAAAAGTCAGGTAGAAGTGTCTCGTCAGGACGAGATAGGAACTAAATGAACCAGAAAGAGTCCAACTGAGTTTGAGATTGGTCTTCCAAATCCATTCTTTGGATTTAATTTATAGGAGTGTTACCCTTAAGGTGTCGATCAAGAAATATTTCAGTACCTACTCTAGTGACGTCGTAGGTATGTCTCATTACCTATACTATTCCGAATAGAAGGAAATGATTGTCTAGATCAGTGTTCTTTTATTATCATTCGGTGCAGACAGAGTAACCTATTAATGATTTACTACGGTTTGATGTTTATTTCGATGTATCTTTAGATTGTAAATCTATCTTCATTTTGTTATTTTATCCATTATCATTTCCTATATCGTACGAACCCCGACCACGTACCCCTACTGGGTCTCTCTACAATACCCCTCCCTCCACCCTTCCCCCAAGTACAAACCCTTGCGTACATTCTTAATTTCTAAAATTTTAATTTTTTTATTTTTTTATTTTTTTTTAATTTTTTTATTCTTTTGTTACATTCATTAAAATTTCGTTGGAGAAGTCACGGTGGATATATGTATGTACTAATGAGTTATTTGTCTTTCCTTTTCACTATTTTTGACGTGTACTTTACTATAAAAATGAAATATTATTTTATTTAAATATTCCATCGACTATTATTTGTTTCACCGAAGTGTATATAAAGTAAGTAATTAAATGGAGGATACTATTTCTGTAATAGTATGGTATATACTTTTTATCTGAGATATTTCATATATTATAAAAGATTTAAATAAGAAGTTTTGTAGTGGTCACAATAAAAAGATTTAGGAATTTTTTTTACCATTCAACTTCCCACCGTACAATACTTGTACGTCTCCCGTATGTTGTCTTTTAGTTACGAGTCATTTTCGTAGGTCTAACCTAATAATAGTTGAGGGGACACGAACATAAATGTCGTGTCTTAGTGTTATTTACGTAAGACCTTTATGATGTCTTTCTTGTAATTCTATAAAATTTTACCAGTGTAATCTGAAAGTAGTCTTCAGATTTGGGGTGTCTCATCCCTTACGTGTATTCTGGTAGTCGTCTAAAAAGTCGTGTTTAAAACGTCCGGTCTTTTCTCACCGTGTTACATTAATTTCATGATTTTCTTCTTTTGAAGGTTGATTCTTGTGAGATGGGTGTCGTTTAAGTAATAAGTCTTGACTTTTTAAAAGTCTGTTCGTTTTTGATTTCCTCAAGTAGTTGTGATTTGACTGTAATGTTTTTGGAATTCAATTTTCCTGAGTTCAACTTTTGTCGATTAAGCATTGTTCTCATGTATACTTTCTTATTTAGAGTGACCTTTTCATTTATATATCATTTCTATTACTAATTAATGAATATTTCGATTACATTTCCAATTTTCTATTTTGGTCATTTTCATTGATACTAATATTATTAACCAGTATCTTATGTGTTTTATTTGTACATTTTATACTGTATTTTTTGAATTTTATACATCCCCCCACCACTCATTTTTAGAACTCAAATATTTTGTGAATTCAACCATAGTTACATTTTATCTAACGTATTTATTTTAAACGATATACATTGGGAGTATACCGTTTTTGGATATCGTTTGTCTTTTTCTATTTCTTTTTATTTATTTATATTTGTATTGGTGATTTCTTTCAGTTTACTTTTTTCTCCCTTCTTTTCTTTTTCCTTGTCTATACAAGTGAAGTCGTCGTAGATATGATTTTAACCTTGGTATGTCTCTTCTAATAGTACCGGGGTACGTTCCTACTGTACGTTTAAACACTTCACAACGTATAAAAATTGTTTCTCTATCTTGTAAATTCCTTCTTTGTTTGTGTCTACTTCTTATATTATTGACCTTTCTTTTTATGTGATCTGCCGTAGTTATCGACTTATTGACCCGTCTTCTTACTTATTCGTTTTACCTCGTGTATTACGACCTTTAGTGACGGTACCTTGTCTTCTTTATTCTTACATTTCTCTCGGTCAGAGTCTCTGACGCCCCTGTTGTGATTTGTATACACGTATTCGTAATATCCCCATGTTCTTCGTCCTCTCTGTCTCTTTCTCGTAATCTTTCATAAAGTTCTCTAATCTTGACTCTTGAAAGGACTCTTTCCTTTGTGTGAGCTCACGTCCTTCACGTCTCAGGATATGTTCTATTTGGATTCCTCTTTGTGTGATTCTTTATAAAATTAGTTTGACTGTTTTTAATTTCTGTTTCTTTTTTATTGTCGTTGTTCCCTTTTCGTTGTTTGTTGTATGTTCCTTGGGGGCCCTTCCAATAGTCGACTAGTCAGTCGTCTTTGAGACGTCCGGTCTTTCCTCACCGTACTGTAGAAATTTCACTATTTTCCCTTTGTGAATGTTGGTTCTTATCAGATGGGTCGTTCCAAGAGTACGTCTAAACTTTCTCTTTAGTTTTCAAAATTTCTGTTCGTTTTCGATTCTCTTAAATCGTAGTCTTTTGGTCGTAATGTTGTTTAGGATTTCCTTGAATAGATCCACCTTTTCTTTTCTGGTGTTCATCTGATATTACCTGAAAACCTGAGTCTCCCTCCCTCTCCCACCCTACTAAACCCTCTTACTGTAAGATTGTACATATGATAGTACATTCTTAACTTAGCGGTCAGATACAGACTACGTCCTATGTCTTACGAACCTCGACCACGTACCCCTACTGTGTCTCTCTACAATACCCCTCCCTCCACCCTCCCCCCAAGTACAAACCCTTACGTACATTCTTAATTTCTAAAATTTTAAATTTTTTATTTTTTTATTTAATTTTTTTTATTTTTTTTAATTTTTTTAATTTTTTTTTATTTTCGTTGTTCCATTTTTTTTTGTTTATTTTTTTTTTCTTTTAATACTTGACCCTTTGAGTAGTCGTTTTCTTTTGTATTTCCATCCTTAGTAGGGATGTGTTTAAACTATAGTTTTGGTCGTTTGTCCTCTTCTCCTCTCGTGGTTACGTCCTATGACCTAGTCGTGAACTTTATTTTTCTGATCGTTTGATTTTGTTGAAATAGACATATATCTGATGAGATATTTTGGAAAACCCTTGGGTTTTGGTTGTTAGATATTATCTATGTCTGTGTTTTCTCTTTTTTCAATAGGTTTTGGAGGTGATTTCTATCTATAGTTTAGTGTTTTCTACTCTTCTTTTCTCCTTTCCTTCCTTTTTCGGTAAGTTTTGTAGGTTTTATTAATTCTTTTACCGTTATCCGTATATTTATTACGAGGTTGGTTTTTATTTCTTTTTTTGTTTTGTACCTGACTGACCGACTTATCTGTCTTTTTACTCCGGGTATACGTACAAAAGATGTTGTCTGGGTGAAGTCTAGATCCCTGTGTGTGTCTGACTTTCACTCCCTTGTCTTTTTTTATAAAGTACGTTTATCTGTAAAAATTTTTCAATCTCCTCGTAATGAGTATAGTCTTGTTTGTTTGAAGTTTTATTCCTTGTAATGTCCTCTGTTTCCACCCGTGATGTATTATTAGTCGTATCAGTTACTTCGTCTTCATCTACATAAAACCCTTAGGGGAACGAAAACGATACTAGGTCGAATACTACCTTTAAACTAGAGACCAAGGAGACGGAAAAGTTTTAGATCGAACATGTACACCTTCAATGGTCAAGTGTATGACGATTTCTTGACTTCCTAAAACTTGTATTAGAACGATCCTACACTTTACTTACATTAGCATACCATTAAACTTGTAAGAAACCATAAAGGAAAAAAGCCCTAACCTTACTTTTGACTGTAAAAGGTTAGGACACTGGTGACGACTCAAAAGGTTTAACGTCCGTATCACTCACGTCGTGAGATTGTCGTAGTCAAGTCAAGTCAAGTCGACGAGTCAATGTAGGTTGAGAAACATTGTGGTACCTACCGTCGTGCGGTCCGAAGGGACAGGTAGTGGTTGAGGGTCTCAAATGAGTTTGAGTACGGGTAATTCAGTCACTACGGTAGGTTGGTAGAGTCGGAGACAACAGGGGAAGAGAAGGACAGAAGTTAGAAAGGGTCGTAGTCCCAGAAAAGGTTACTCAGTCAAGAAGTATAGTCCACCAGTCTCATGACCTCGAAGTCAAAGTCGTAGTCAGAAAGGTTACTTATAAGTCCTGACGAAAGGAAATCCTAACTGTTCAAACTAGAGGAACGTTAGGTTCCCTGAGAGTTCTCAGAAGAGGTTGTGGTGTCAAGTTTTCGTAGTTAAGAAGTCACGAGTCGAAAGGAATACTAGGTCGAGAGTGTAGGTATGTACTGATGACCTTTTTGGTATCGAAACTGACATACCTGGAAACAGTTTTTTTATTACAGAAACGAAAAATTATACGACAGATCCAAACAGTGTCGAAAAGAAGATTTCTCGTTCGTAGAAAATTAAAGTACCAACGTCAGTGGTAGACGTTACTAAAACCTCGGGTACCTTTTTTTCAGACAGTGTCAAAGGTAACAAAGGGGTAAATAGACGGTACTTCACTACCCTTGTTTACGGTACTAGAAACTTACAAAACTCGCTAGAAACTAGCAAAAAACTTACAACTCAAAATCCGGTCGAAAAAGTGAGAGGACATAGTGAAAGTAGTTCTCCGAGAAATCAAGGAGAAACGAAAGACGGTATCCCCACCACAGTAGACGTATAGACTCCAATAACTATAAGAAGGGTCTTTAGAAATAAGGTCGACACGAAGTAGGTCAGGTCGTAAAGTGTACTACATGAGACGTATATTCAATTTATTCGTCCCACTGTTATATGTCGGAACTACATGAGGAAAGGGTTAAACCTTGGTCAGGTAACAAGGTACAGACGAAGATTGACAACGAAGAACTGGACGTATGTCTAAAGAGTCCTCCGTCCATTCCATCAGACCATAATGGTAGAGAAATTCTTAAAAGGTGTCAAACGACACTAGGTGTGTCAGTTTCCGAAACCGTATCAGTTATTTCGTCTTCATCTACAAAAAGACCTTGAGAGAACGAAAAAACTACTAGGTTGCCTACAACCGTTAAACTAGAGACTAAGGAGACGGAAAAGATTTAGGTCGAACTTGTAGACCTTCAAGAGCCAAGTGCATGACAACTTCGAGACGAACCTCTTAAAACTCGTAATGAAACGATCACACACTCTACTCACGTTAACACACCATCAACTTACAGGAAACCGTAACGGAAAGAAACCCTAACCTTACTTTTGACTGGAAAAGATCAGGACATCGGCACCGACTCAAAAGGTTTATACGACAGTATGACTCACATCTGTTGTCGTAAGAAATCCTAAATTTATCGAGTCGACATCAAAGTAATGGAGGTGATCACGACAAACATCATTGTAAAGGATTCCGGGTAAACTGAAGTATGAGTCCTAGAGACCAAGATTCACTCACTATTGTGGTAGGACCAATAGACCTAGTAATTGTCGAAATATCATATCAAGAAGACACATAAGAACGGTGGATAAGAATTAGAGAAGACGCAGGTAATCCAGAAACGGTAAAAATAGGTAATAACACGTATAGAAACGTAGTTACAAGGGAACCATAGAGCTTAAAAGAATTTTTCTAGAGAGTAGAAAGGGTAAAATAACAAAAGGAGATAAAGAAACGTAACAAGTAAATTCTTCTGAAGAAATAGAGAGAAACGATAAGAGACCTTGAGACGTAAGTCGACCCATATAGAAAGGGAAAGAGGAGACGGAAAAAGAAAAAAAAGAGAGTCGATAAAGATTCCGGAGGAGTCTGTTGGTTAAACAGAAGATAAAGAAAAAGAACTCCTACCAAAACCAGTGACGGAGGACATGTCTCAATATTTGAAGGTAGGTATAAAGAAGCCTCTTCCGTTACCGTTGGGTGAAGTCATGAGAGGTCATAACGTCGGGCTATCCGACGTCAGGTACGTCAGAACTTCTCGACCTGTGTTGACTCACTGAAGTGAAAGTGAAAAGTGAAAGTACGTAACCGCTTCCTTTACCGTTGGGTGAGGTCACAAGAACGGACTTCTTAAGGTCCCTGTCGTCTCGGATCACTCGACGATAGATACCCCAGTGTGTCTCAGTCTGTGTTGACTTCGTTGTCGTCGTCGTCGTCGTATAAAGAAGTCCGTGTGACAGATGGTCTAGTCCAGGGAACTTAGATAAACAATGGAAGTCGCATATTAGTATTCCCTAAACTAAATCCAGTATAGACTTACCGGATAACTAAAAGGGGATGAAAGAAGTTAAACTCGGACTTAAACCGTTATTCCTCGACTACTACACTCGGTATCAATCGAGGTCCAGAACAAAAACGATTGATATATTTCGAAGAGCTAGAAACCTACGTTTCTTGTATTAGTTAGACTAAAGCTATTACTGGTAGAACACTACAGGTGCACATCTCAGTAGAAAGCGGAAATAGGTGTTTGACCCTTATAAGAATTTCTCTACCCTTATGGTCTGGTATGATGGACGGAGAACTCTTTGGTCGTACGTCCTATTCTTCGTTCTCAATCTTGACTTGCACCTTATTGTCTGACCAAGTTTTAACCCTTTCTTCATGTAGTTCCGATATATAAAAGTGAGACGAATAAATTGAATATACGTCTCATGTAGCATGTTTTACGACCCAATCTATTGAGTGTTCGACCTTAGCTCTAACGACCCTTTTTATTGGAGTCTATACGTCTATTATGGTGAAATTACCGTCTTTCACTTCTCCTTGATTTTTCAGAGAACTACTTCCATTTTCTCCTGTCACTCTTTCGACCGAATTTTGAGTTGTAAGTCTGTTTAGTCTAGTCTTATGTGTCTGAATTGCACTCCCCTACCGTTTTCCATAAGGTACGTTTACCCTTGTCTTTCGACATCACTATGAATCTACTCTGGTTTGTCTAATTTTTTTTTTATGACATTCTCTGTTTTTCATGTAATGTATTACTATTTCCCTAGTTAGGTTCTTCCGTACTGTTGACATTTTTGTGTACGTGGGTTATGTCCTCGTTCGTGGATTTATCCATTTCGTTTATATTTGTTTGGATTTCCCCCTTTACCTGTCGTTGAGTCATTGTTATCCTCTGAAATTGTGGAGTTAATGTAGTTCTCTGTATAATGTATCTGTTTTTCAGTTATTCCTTTATAACCGGAATTTACTGTGTAATCTGGTTTGTGTATTAGTCATCTTTATCTTGCTGGGTAGGTTTGCGTCGTCTTATGTAAGAAAAGTTCACGTGTACCTTGTAAGAGGTCCTATGTATCGTATGATCCAGAGTCTTGTTTACAGTTGTTTAAATTCTTCTAAATTTAGTATAATTTGTAGAAAAGACTGGTGTTGTTATACTTTGATCTTTAGTCGATGTTCTTTTTTGACGTTTTTTTTATTTTTTTGTGTGTCTTTTTACACGTCCGATTTGTTATACGATGATTTGTTGGCTACCCAGTCACTTCTTTAGTTTCTTCTTTAGTTTTGTATGGACCTCTGTGTACCTTTACCTGTGTGTTGTTAGGTTGTAGATACCCTACACCCTTTTTGTAAAGATTCTCTCCTTCAAGTATCGTTATTTACGGATAGAGTTCTCTGTTCTCTACAAAGTTTATTTGTTGGATTAAAATACGGGGTTCCTTGATCTTTTTCTTCTTGGTTTCTTCGGTTTTTAATCATCTTCCTTTCTTTATTGTATCTATGCTCATCTTTATTTACTTTATCTTTGACTTTCTTCTCTTTTCTTGTTATTTTGATTCTCCACCAAGTGACTTTTCTATTCTTTTTAACTGTTAGAAAATCACTCTGAGTAGTTTTCCTTTTCTCTCCTGAGTTTCTTTATTTTTTTATTTCCTCTCTACAATGTTGACTATGGTGTCTTTATGTTTCTGAGAATTCTCTGATGATATTTGCTAACAACGACAAACAAACGATTCAACACAGGTTGAAAAACACTGGGGTACCTGACGTCCGGTGTTACTAGGAGACAGGTACCTTAAAGGGCCCATACTTGTGTGACCTCACTCAACGGTAAAGGAAACGGTCCCCTAAAAGGACTGGATTCCTAACTCGGGTACAGAGGACAAACCGTCCATTTAAGAAATGGTGACTCTGTGGACCCTTCGAGGTAGATACACGGTTATTTAACCTGTTGGATCTTCTGTCTATTTGAGGATTTTTATATATTAAATGGTTCTGACTTAGTACTACTTTATCCTTGAGACTTGTCTAGTTAATGATCGTTCCTCTGATTTAACCATTATTTCTTTTTGGAAGGTTTTTTACATTCAGCTCCTGTTCTACCGAAGTGAACACTTAAGATGGTTTATAAATTTCTTAATTATGGTTATGTAAAATGTTCCCGACGTAATGGCACTATAGTTTTGGTTTACTCCTACCGTATTTTGTTTCTTTTGATGTCCGGGTTTAGGTACTTTTTGTATCTACTTTTTAGGAGTTGTTTTATAATAGTTTGACTTAATTTGTTATGTAATTTTCCTAGTATGTGGTATTAGTTTACCCTAAATACTGTCGTTATGTTCTTACCAAGTTGTTGACATTCAGTCAGTCACACTAAGGGGTGTAATTTTTTCCCGTCCTATTTTTAGTATACTAGTAAAATTATCTACGTCCTTTCTCGTAAACTTTTTCAATTTGTAGATAAATACCATTTTTATTTTGATAGCTGTTTCGTGTATATCTTCCTCGTAAACAACGACAAGTCAGTGAGTCAGTACAGGTGGAGAGACACTGAGTGACCTGACGTCGTACGGCCCGAAGGGACAGGAAGTGGTGGAGGACCTCGAACGAGTTTGAGTACAGGTAACTCAACTACTACGGTAGGTTGGTAGAGTAGGAGACAACATGGGAAGAAGAGGACGGAAGATAGAAAGGGTCGTAGTCCCAGAAAAGGTTACTCAGTCGAGAAGTGTAGTCCACCGGTTTCATAACCTAAAAGTCGAAACCGTAGGCAGGAACGTTACTTATAAGTGTTAACTAAAGGAAATCCTAACTAAACAAACTAGAAGACTGTATGGGTTTGTATTATTTCCGGTATACACCGTTCGGGTTTTGATTGTGGTGTGGTATGAGTTGTCACTTCTCAACTTTCAAAAAGGAGATTCTAGTCCTTGTTCTGTTCCTACAGGTGAGGTCAGTAAAAATAATTCGTGTCATGACCTGTAAAATCGGTCTGTTTAATCCTTTCTTTTTTTCCGTAGGTTTAACCTTTCCTTCTTCATTTTGAACAAAGATAAACGTCTACGGTACTATGACATATATCTTTTGAGATCGTTGACATAGTTTTTTAACAATCTTGATGATTCGTTTAAGTCATTTCTGTCCTATTTTTTAGTTATGTGTTTTCAGTTGACGTGAAGATATGTCATTATTACTTGATAGTCTTTCTCTTTAATCTTTTTATTAGGGTTAATGTTAACGTAGTTTGTTATTTTATGGTTCTTTCCTTTATTTGGTTCCTCCACTTTCTAGAGATATGACTTTTGGAGTTCTGTGACTACTTTGTTTGACTTCTTTTATGTTTATTTACCTTTCTATAAGGTGTGAGTACTTAACTTTCTTAATTATAACAATTTGACAAGTATGATAGTTTTCGTAGTATGTCTAAGTTAGATTGGAGATAATTTTAAGGTTACCGTAAAAAGTGTCTTTATTATCAGAAATTTTAAACATACCTTTGTGTTTTCTGGAGTTTATCTGCTTCATTCAAATTATTATTATTTCGGCCTTCATAGTGTGAGAGAATAAAGTTTGATATAATATTTCGACATCATTAATTTTGTTACACCATAAACGTAGTTTTCCTGTGTATCCAGATACCTTGTTTTACCTCCCGGGTCTTTAATTAGGTGTGTATATACCATTTAATTAGACACTGTTTCCTGGGTTCTTATATGTTACCCTTTTCCTGTTAAATAAATTATTTTCTACGAACTTTTTGACCTGTTGATATACGTTATCTTATTTTTACCTGTTGATAGAGTATTGTATTTTTTTTAACTGGGATTTACCTATTTTATGATCTTACATTCTACATTGTGGTATTTTGAGGATCTTCTATCCACCATTCGAAGAACTGTATCCACAACCACTACTAAAAAACTTAGAAGTAGTTTACGTTTTCTTATTCCCGTTTTATTTACTCACCCTTATGTAGTTACATTTTACGAAGACGTGTCGTTTCCTTTGGTGGTTTTTTACTTTTCTTTTGGGTATCTTACTTTCCTTCTTAAACGTTTAATACATAGACTATTCCCTGATTAGTAACTACGAAGAGTTGACACCACAACTTCTTTTCACTCTCAGGGAACCTAACGTTCCTCTAGTTTGGTCAGTTAGGATTTCCTTTAGTCAGGACTTATGAGTGACCTTTCGACTACGACTTCGACTTCGAGGTTATGAAACCGGTGGACTACGTTTCTTGACTGAGTGACCTTTTCTGGGACTACGACCCTTTCTAACTCCCGTCCTCCTCTTCCCCTGTTGTCTACTACTCTACCAACCTACAGTAGGGGTTGAGTTACCTGTACCCAAACCCACCTGAGACCCTCAACCACTACCTGTCCCTCCGGACCGCGACGTCAAGTACCCCAACTTTTCTCAGCTTGTGCTGACTCGTTGATTTGACTTGACCCATTTTCTCTGAAGTCTTATGATAGTCAACGTCCAGGATGTGGAACCTCAAGTCCATTGTTACCTCTACAAAGTGTCGGGAGACTTACACAGTTGATTAGTTACTCTTTCTTTAGACGACTGAAGAGTAGTGACCAAAGAATAGTCAGACCTAGACTTTACTTCAACTAAATAAAGATGGTGAATTAACAAATATTTAAGTTCCGAGTTTACTACCTGAGAGGAGGGACGGTGAAGTTGTCAGTAGTTTCTTCTTACGTAATCAAATCGTAGTCTCCTTTTTTGGACGTTCGGAGGAGGATTCCGTTTGGAACATTATAACTTGGACATTCATAACGACTTCAGACTTCAGTGGTATGAAATATCTGATCATAAAATAATAATCTGTCCCTGTCTGGTCAACTTTGAATCGTTTATTACACATAAAAGTCTCTTATAGTTTTGTTTGTAAACACAAGAATACGATGTTACTATCAAGAATCTACTGAGAGTTTGGTTTCATCCTGAAATAGTCTCGAAAATCTTTGTTCTAATCATCCATATCTCTTAATCCATCATGTGAGAAAGTCCATACTCGGTTTGAAACATATTTTGACCCCGGACATTTGGTCTTCCGGTACATTTTTTGTTACAAAATGTGTCAAGTATTTAAACTTAAGGTCCATCGTCTCGTCGTGTCGTCTTCGTAAGACCCGGGTACTTAAACTTGAGTAATTACTTTATTTTTCCTTCACGATCAAGGAGTCACCATAGACTGAGAAGTGATGGGGTACCTGACATGGGTGGTTCCGAAGAGACAGGTGCCTTAAAAGGTCCGTTCTTATGATCTGACCCATCGGTAAGGGAAGAGGTCCCCTAGAAGGACTTGGTCCCTAGCTTAGGTCCAGAGGACGTAATGTCCGTCTAAGAAATGACAGACTCGGTGGTCCCTTCGGATGAGGAATTACTTTATTTTTCTTATTCAATATATTAAGGAATATAAAGGTGTGAAATATTTTCAATTGTTTGATAAAATACATAATATATGTACACATATATATATAGATATATAGATAGATATATATAGAAAAAATTACTTATGAAAAATACCGGTTATTTCGACGCTCATAATAAACATAAAATGTCTACCTTTGAGATTCCGAGTCTCTTCGACCGAACTGGTTCCAGTGAGTTTTCCGGTCTCAAGTTTTAGTTTGGAAATCTAAATTGTACCACGAAAGAGAGATGACAAAAAAAGTCGGATTAAACTAATCTGAAACGAATTCCCGTCCCCGAAGGATCCACCTCGGTCACCATTTCTTAGACGGCCCGTTACGTCCTCTTCATTCTCTACACCCAAACTAGGGACCGAGACCTTCTAGAGGACCTCCTCCTTTACCGTTGGGCCAGGTCATAAGAACGGACCTCTTAGGGTGCCTGTCTCTACAGACCGCCCAGGTGTCCCAGTGTTTCTCAGCTGTACTGACTTCGTTGAATCGGGTGTGTGTTCCCGCCCTTACTAGAACTATTAGAATGTCAGAAGAAGTTTGGTTTCTTAAACTAGTCCAACCACCACTTATTCGATTCTCATTATCAATTGTTTTATCCGTCAAAATTTCCATACTATGATTACTTAAGTATTCAAACATTATCTTTTCTGATATGGTGAGTAGTCTATCAAAATTTTTACTGAATGATGTAATACGTGGTATTAGTTATTTACAGTCCCGTTCTTATTCCTTGTCTTTCAATACTGTCTACACGTAATTCATCTAATAATACTTTCATCTATGTGACTAGATTAGTTGGTTGGGTATTTTTACCTACAGGAAACGGACCCAAACACCATTCAATATTTAATATTTACGGGGTAGTGAGGAGAGTATACTTCGGTTATGTGTTTCTCCTAGTGAGAGATCTCACGTCTTATTCGGTTTTGTTATTATTTATGTCCATATGTTTATATACCTTTTTAGGTTGTAGAACGTGTTTCTTTATGTTTAATTTTAATTCTATGGTACAAATGGATACTTAGACGTTTTATTAAAAATTGTCATTATGAACCGTAACCACCTCGTGTGACTTTGTCTGTTGGAGAGTATTAGTATCTACTTTTAATTTGATTTCAGTCACGTAAGACCATTATAAATAAATTTTACATACATAAATCGGTTATTGAAATAAATGTAAGTAAATGAAGGTCTACAAGTTCGACCAAAATCTTTTCCGTCTCCTTGGTCTCTAGTTTGTCGGTTGTAGACGACCTAGTACCTTTTTCGTTCTCTCAAGGTCTTTATGTAGATACAGACGAAATAACTGATACGGTTTCGGAAACTGACACTTAGTGTTATTTGACACCTTTTAAGATTTTCTCTATCCTTATAGTCTGGTGGACTGGACGAAGAACTCTTTGGACATACGTCCAGTCCTTCGTTTTCAATCTTGACCTGTACCTTTTTCTGACCAAGGTTTATCCTTTTCCTCATGTAGTCCCGACATATAACAGTGGGACGAATAAATTGAAGATACGTCTCATGCAGTACTCTTTGCGACCCGGCCTCCTTCGTGTTCGGCCTTAGTTCTAACGGTCCTCTTTATAGTTATTGGAGTCTATACGTCTAGTTTGGTGCGAATACCGTCTTTCACTTCTTCTTGATTTCTTGGAGAACTACTTTCACTTTCTCCTCTCACTTTTTCAACCGAATTTCGAGTTGTAAGTCTTTTGATTCTAGTGACGTAGACCAGGGTAGTGAAGTATCGTTTATCTACCCCTTTGTCACCGACTGAGATTGAACCCCCCGAGGTTTTAGTGACGTCTACCACTACCGTCGGTATTTTAATTTTCTACGAATGAGGAACCTTCCCTCCAATACTGGTTGGATCTGTCGTATAATTTTTCGTATAATGAAACAGTTGTTTCCAGATAGATCAGTTCCGATACCAAAAAGGTCATCAGTACATACCTACACTCTCAACCTGATATTTCTTTCGACTCACGGCTTCTTGACTACGAAACTTGACACCACAACCTCTTCTGAGAACTCTCAGGGAACCTGACGTTCCTCTGTTGGTCAGGTAGGATTTCCTCTAGTCAGGACCCACAAGTAACCTTCCTGACTACAACTTCGACTTTGAGGTTATGAAACCGGTTAACTACATTTCTCGACTGAGTAAACTTTTCTGTGACTACGATCCTTTCTAACTCCCGTCCTCCTCTTCCCCTGTTGTCTCCTACTCTACCGACCTACCGTAGTGACTGAGTTACCTGTACCCAGACCCATCTGAGACCCTCAACCACTACCTGTCCCTCCGGACCACACGACGCCGAGTACCCCAGTGTTTCTCAACCTGTGCTGACTCACTGACTTGACTTGACTTAAGATTTTTAAGTGTTTGTGATCAACTTACACGTTCCTATTGGTAGTAACAAAATACATTCATTTTATGTCGTCTGTTACGAGTAAATTGATTTCCTATTTTTATCGCTCATTTAAGACCCTAAAGGTATCCTTTGATAAGTCGGAATTTTCGAGTACAAGAGTTTCTTGTAAATTACTGTACGATTTAATATGCTGTACACCTTTAAATCCAGACTACCGACGACGATTCAGTGAAGTCAGCACAGGCTGAGACACGCTGGGGTACCTGACGTCGGATGGTCCAAGGAAACAGGTACCCTAAAAGGTCCGTTCTCATGACCTCACCCCACGGTAGCGGAAGAGGCTTTAAATCCCTTGTATAACAATATTTGTCATACTAAAGTTAAAATATTTTATTTTTCATGTAAGGATATACGTACATTCAATATGACTTTCCTTTTTAAGGTTTGACAATTAGTAACCTAAAGAGACCTACGACCGACGTACCTTCTAACGAAATAGAGTGAGAATGTTACTTTGACTTTAAAGAATGGCTTAGTCATGTTCTCTCCACTACGTAACTAAATAGTTCGAAATAAATCGTTATGTACTCATATTTCATAAAAATATTACAACCCTTCACTGAATAACTACGTATAACTGTCGAAAAAGGGTTTCACCAGGACGGGTCTCGACTGTTTCCTTCCTCGGTTACTATCTACTTGAAGTTTTGGGAATATTTGAGAATATCTGACCTGGGATGGTTTCGTCGTCGATACACTTTAAAGGAAAATTTTAATTCAGTCCCCTTTTCCAAGAGGAATTCTTAACAACATAAATAGTTCGTTATTCTTAGTATAGCGACAGAACTCTACGGTCTCTCAAGTCTTTATGAGTGACTGTTTGAAAAACAAACCGAGGACTCCAAACTATCCTTCCTATTTTCCCGAGAGATACAAAAAAGATTTTCGTCATTAGAGGAAGAGTCCATTACTTACAAAGTAAAAGATTAATCCGTGAACGATGTTCAAGAGGTCCCAAAGTCATTATATTATTGTATTTCATTCTGGGTGACCACTGAAGAAGGTAGGGATGGTACAGGAAGTAGAAACAACCAGAGTAAAATTAGAAGACGAATACGAGTCGGATGTTTCGACCGTCTCACACTTGAACGGAAATTTGAGGTAATCAATTTGGAAAGGAAAAAGACATAAAACCAAGTCCTAAATTAGATGTATAACTTGTGTACGATTTGACTGTAAACTAACTAGAACCTTACAAATGGGTTACAACCATATGTCGGTCAGTTGACTGGACAAAAGGTAGAGAAATTCTATGAGTCTGGATGGAAGTCGTCCAATCAAATACTTTCTTGTTCTAAAGATTGGTCCGACAAGTGAAAAAAGGGTTCTCAGTCCTTTACTTTCGATCAAACGTGGAGACTTGGTACTCCAGATCATGTTTAGACTGTATTTTCTTCCATCCGAGAGACACCGAGGACTTTGAGAAGAGAGAAGAGAAAGGGACAGTTCAAGTAACCAATAAGTTAGTGGGAGGTATACTTTACTGTCGGATATAACCACAGTAGTTCAAATAGATTGGTGCACGATACGAACCAGTGAGTCTAGGAAACTCTAGGGTACCTGGCATGGGGGGTCCGTGGAGACAGGTACCCCTAATAGGTTCGTTCTTATGATCTCACCCAACGGTACGGGAGGAGGTCCCCTGGAAGGGTTGGGTTGTCAGTTTGGGTCCAGAGGGTGTGACGTCCGCCTAAGAAATGACAGACTCAGTGGTCCCTTCGGGTTCTTATGGCCTCACCCACCGGATAGGGTAGAGGTCCTCTAGAAGAGTTGGGTCCTTAACTTGGCCCCAGAGAACGTGACGTCCACCTAAGAGATGGTCGACTCGATGGTCCCTTCGGGAATAGATTGGTATACTGTGGCATTTTCCAGTGCTCCGTGTAAGTCCAATTTCACCTGGTCTTTCGATATTTTTACTTACTTAATGTCGGGGGTTTGTCCTAAGTATACGTAAAATAATATTTTTTTGATTTTAAAGAAAATTTATTTTTAAGTTTTATGTTATACAACTTTAATGACTTTTCCGTATCTACATTTGACCGTTCAAATAGTTTTTTGACTGTAGTAGGACTAAAAGATTCGTAGTCACACATGTTACTCGTCCCGAGACGTGTGAAAACTACCAAAGAGGACCGTGAACATCGGTACCGGGTTGGTTATAATTACTATCTCATTAGAAAGGAGTAATCGGGGTTTGTTGTTACAGTTCCCGAGAGTATTATGGTGTCGTTTTATTGAGACCCAAGTTAGATCATTCGTCGATAACTTTACAGATAATAGTCAGTCTTTACAGGAATTGTTCTTAATAATTATAGTTGTAAATAAGTTTCGGTTTGTGAAGTTGTATCACAATTGTATGACGAATCGTGGTATTTAGTACGTTCTTGAGAAACACACTACTTGACGATCGTGTCTAGATATTTTTACCAAACCTTCATCAAATCCTCCTCTGGTATCACCGGATTGGAAACTATGAGTTTTTGTTTTTTGTTTTTTGTTTTTTTGGTCGGAGTTGTCGTTAGATAGGGGTGTTAATGGGATAAGAGTCGTAGTGGGGTAGGGATGATGGGGTGTCCGAGAAGGTTCCGATTAGACTCTTGTAGTGAAAGTGATCTTGTGGGAAAGAGTGGAGGTTTGGGAAACCCGACCATAAAAAACGGGGACACTAAATACTACTTGGGACAACTTAAATGGATGGTAATGAAGAAACAAAATAGGAGAAAGACGACGACGACGACAAGTCAGTGAAGTCAGTACAGGCTGAGACACGTTGGGATACCTGACCTCGGGCGGTCCGAGGAGACGGGTACCCTAAGAGGTCCGTTCTCATGACCTCACCCAACGGCACGGGCGAAGGTCCACTAGAAGGGTTGGGTCCCTAACTTGGGTCCAGAGGACGTGACGTCCTCTAAGAAATGACGACTCGGTGGACCCTTCGGGTAGCAGAAAGATGAGGTCGATTGACTGTGTAGTCAAGAAAGTCCATGGAGGACGTGTAATCAAACAAGTGTTGACCCAGTGGGGGAGTGTCGGAGAGAGACGAGAATCCTTAGTAGGGTAAACACTTTCAGGTTGAATTCTGGAAGTGCAAGATGGTGGAAACACGCCAGAAAAGACGTGACAGTTGGAACATCGTGTACGAGAGACAGGGTGTCGCGGAAAGGGTCTACGGGAACGCAACGACCAATCGAATGAAACCTAGAACAGAGAGGTTGTTCCTATGGCTGTTGTACCCTCGTTACTGGCACCGGTAAGAAATGACAAGGTTTACGGATAGACTTTATAAACCCGGGACTAATTCTTTCTTTTAGGACTTCAGCTAAAGTTGTGAGGTCATTGTTAGACTAAAGGAAGTGGTTTGTCCATGTTATGGTTCTAATACTATAAAAAGAGGTCGAGAGACTTTCGAGAGATTACCCTCCTCTGGTAAAAAGATTGCTTCCGTAATAAAGAGTTTCCGTGATGGATCAAGTTAGAACTGAGATTACTGTATTGTCCGTTACTGGACTAGAAGATGCACTACTGACCCGTTTGGTGTTACCATTTAGGTTCCGAGAAGAGACCGACGGTGGTGGTGTGTACCATATACCTACTGTTATGGTTCTCGAGTCCACACTCCATGTACCAGGGACGAAAGTTCTATAGACATCAGAACAATCTCTATGTTCCAGTTTTCGTTCAATTAATCGTTCCGGTTCCTCACATTCTTCCCACGAAACTCCACCTGTGACACTCGGACCGTGTTGGTCAGGATTACTGTCTTCTTTCAAAGGGAGTGGAACCGAGATTTTTGGTTACGGTTCCCGATTAACAGTGTCACGGTGTCGAAATGGCGTAAAAAATTCCCAGTCGTATTTTGTTTTTGTTTTTCTGTAAGGAAACCAATTAGGGATCGGTGGTTACAGACTAGAGAGTCTACTCCTGTTCCGTTGTCTCGTTCAACCGTTCACCGGTGTTAAGACACCAATTTTCCTTACCTGGGACCCTGTGTAAGATCTTATGCATGGGGCGTCCAAATGGTCTAGGTTTGACCTGTCTTAAACTTTCTACTCAGTCTCACCCTCCCGTACCACTCTCCCTGACGATTTCCGTCACAAGTATTGAGTTGTTCTGAAAGATAGGTAGGGTCTCAGGACCTTTCACCTCTCGTCCAATCCCTATATATATATTTCGTCTCAGTGTCCGTCTTTCACGTTGTCCCTCTTCGGATCTCTTCTCCCTTTATCCCACTAAGTCCGTATAGAAATAATCCTGACATCGGTTTGTGACCACTCACTTTCAGTGGTGACTCACTTCCGACTCTTTCGGTTCTATGATTCCAACTCACAAGGAGGAGTCCCTTAGGGTTGCAAGAATTCACGGAAAATGTTCGCCCTTGAATTCTAAGGACCCTACTCTTGTTCCTAAAGATGTGTAGATCTAAAAAGGATCAGTAAGACATTAAAATTATGATGTTTCGTCCGGTGAGAAAGGTGTCTGTATATACACCTCACACCTTAGTTCGTCGATTGGGTGTCATTAGGGGTTTAGTGTCACATGACCTGTTTCTCGAGAGGGAAGACGATTGTACTAGAAACGACCTAAACCCGGTTGAATTAAATCGATTTACTTTACAAGAGAGATAAATGGTACAGACTGGAGACCGTCACGTTCCACGATAATCTGAGTAGGCAAGACACCTTCGTTCTACCACAGGACAAGAGACTGTACATGGAACAGGTTACTTCCTTCTGTTCTGGACAAAGTGTTCCTACTACAGTTTCCCACGAGTAGAATACTGTCAAGAAGTTTGACATTGATAAAATATGACAACGACATCAGTAGAAAAAAAATTAAAAAAAATAAAAAAAATAAAAAACCCCCCAAATCATGTAAAATAAAATAAATAAATAAAAAAATTTAAAATAAAAAAAAATAAAAAATTTAAAATTTTAGAAATTAAGAATGTACGCAAGGGTTTGTACTTGGGGGGAGGGTGGAGGGAGGGGTGTTGTAGAGAGACCCAGTAGGGGTACGTGGTCGGGGTTCGTACGACGTGGGATGCAGTCTGTACCTGACCGCTAAGTTAAGAATGTACTGTCATATGTACAATCTTAAGGGATTTAAATTGTTATTTTTTGAAATCTCTTTACTCCGTCTATGTGTGGGGCGTACATATTTATTTTACGTTCCATCTATCTTAAGTTGTCGACGACTTGGGAACGTTACGAAGTCTAGAACGTGAATGTTACATATCTTAAACAGTAAATTAGGAGTGGAGGTTGAATGTTCCCACCAAACCGAAGTGAAATATGAACCGTTTCCCACCAGCCCCCTGAACTTACGAGGTCTTTCATTGATTCTTCTCTCGATTTTACACTGAGATCCGTGTAGACCGAGACTTCATTCATTCGACAAAAATACGAGATCGGTTGGGACCTGTCCGGTCACCCCGGGTCTTGTCAGAGTTCCTCGTCCCTCGTCTCTACTAAAGGTTCCTGTCGTTTATAAACCATACAGTAGGGAAAGTGACGAGAGACCCGTCCTAATCGTAGACTCTTAAGGAAGACAGAGAAAAGTGCACTATACAGGAATCATTCGTTAGTAGTCACATAAGAAAGAGAAGAGAGAACAAATTTTTACATCGAGTCGTTTCTCTCTGCTCACCTTCTCAACTTTTTCTCTTTTCTACTTTAATCAATTTTTATCTTTGTGAACTAAATCTTTTGAATATTTAAGATAAAGGTTTCATTACAAGGTGAGGTTTTTATAACGAGACTACCTCTGACTTTAAGAATTTTTGTGTGTGTGTGTGTTTACCGTGTGACTAGATTGATTACCGAAAGTTTGAAAAGGTTCATCAAGATTTTAAGTGTATTAGATGAGATAAGGAAGATAAGACGGTGTTTTATTTTTTAATTTTATTAATTTTCTTTCTTTTTTTAGATAGTTCTTGTAAGTTGTTTCTGTAGAATGACCCTGTGGAATAACGGTGTTTATCGTTCGTTGTTGCTGAGTTTCTAATTATCCCAATAGAGTTTTACTGTGTCTTTGTCCTAATTTCTCTGAAAATCTTTTGTTTAAATCCCCCTTTTCCGATAATGACATTATATCACTTATCTATTTTTGAGTACTTATATTTCGTAATTTTTTATCTTTCTTTTTCCGTTTGGGAATATAAAGTTAATATAAGGGTAGAGAACAACATCGGAGACTAATTCTTAGTCAAGACACGAAGACATAAAGAAAGGGTAACATAAAAACGAAACATATCGGGAAAAGGTAAGATTTTCCTTTTATTTCACTTATTCGTACTGTCATCCGTTACGAAAGACACCGTCTCCTTCTTTTTTAATAGGAGGTCTGTAAAAACTCTGATACTCCACCTCCTTTACCTTTTTTCCTTGTCTTTATTAAGTAATACGGATGTCAAAGTATATTCCTACGTTCTCTAAGGAGGGGGTTGAAATGTGACATGATACCTGGGACTTATTCAACATAAAGATTTACGAAGGTTCCAAATCATAAAACGGCTCAATTCTATTTTTTTAATATATTTCGTTCTTTGTAAGGACCTTTTTCTGTCTTTCTCTTCTCAGTCAGGGGGTTTACGACTTTCAATCTCTGACCACAGTACTCCGGAGGACCCCTCGAAGAGCCTCGCCTCTGTCGGCACACCATGGTCACTTGTGTGAGCCGGGTTCCACCAAGGACCTCTTCGGAGTCGGGACGAGTGGGTGGTCGGTACACAGGACCTCTTCGAAGGACGAGGAGCTCAGTACCGAAGGAAGTGTTTCCTCAGTCAGAAGTACTGGAAGTGAGTGTGAGACTCGGGCACCTACAGACTTGAAGGTAAGGGTGCACGACACACGTGGGACCTCACTTGATCGAGGGGACACGGAATCCAAGGAGTAGACATTTTACCATTGTAATTGTCAAGAACGTGGAGTCAAACAACGACACTCTTAATTACTCTATTATATGCAGTTCACGGACCTTCTCACGAACCGTACATCATACGTACGGTTTGTACCATAGATAACAACAGTAATACCATTATTTTTTAGAGTTCATAGTAAAGAAAACAATAGGTAGGTTTCAGAAGAGGTTTTCAATTATTATGAAGTCAAGACTCCGAAAGTAGTAAGATCGTCCTAAACGGGTAGACGGAGGGAACAAGAGGAGACGGTGACACCGAGAAAGTTATCGAGGACCTTCAGATATGGTAAACCCCTACTCAATTGAAATGTTGTAGGACGAGGTTTGGTACGACATTCTAGTAAAAAATAGATCTCATTCTTCTCTTTCCCTTCTCATTGACCTCACCCAGATTGTCTAACTAAGGAAAGCACTCTCATTTCCTCGGATTGGTTTCCCTTTGACTCGTGACCCTCTTTTGACCGTCTGGTCCCTGGTGTCGCAGGTACTGAGTCCGTCCGCTCAGACCACTGTTCCCCCTGTCCCCCGTCTACCTACGACTTCGCGTACGTCCCGTACGTCAAGGGCTGTGACGAGAGAGGTCTAAAATAGTCAACTTTTAAGGATTACTAAAAAAGCTAGATACTTTGAAAATTTTTGGATTACCTTTATTTGGAGTAGGAGGTACTATGACCCCATACGTGACGTGTCAACTGACTGTTGAAGGACCGACTTCTACAATATCTTGACACAAGGACACAGGTTGTGTTACTCCGGTTTGTTTGACTTTGTGGTCTTACACCTCGTCTGTTTCCGAATAATATCCCGGTTCGTTCCTCTTGTCCACTAAACACGGGGGGTTTGGGGTTTGGGAGACTTCCCAAAGTAGTTTCGTTAAAATTTCCGTTCCACTCCCGTACCCCAGGGTCTCAGATACTAATTGAACACGTGTTAGGAGACTAACCGACTACCACTAGTTGGGAACCCGAAAGGATGACCGAGTCCATCATTTCTTAGACGAACGTTACGTCCTCTGGACCTAAACTAGGGACCCAGTCCTTCGAGAGGATCTCTTCCCTTACCGATGGGTGAGGTGATAAGAAGGGACCTCTTAAGGTACCTGTCTCCTCGGACCACCCGATACCCCAGAGTTTCTCATCCTGTGTTGACTAGTTAGGAATCTACAGTATTTCAGATCCCCGATGTACGAGTACTGGTAGTAGTAATTAAAAAAAGTAAACCATCACCAAAAATCGTAAACTTTTGGAGTCCCTTATATATGGTCTAGGATAATAGACCCATAAAGTCTCTCCGTGATGTAGTCTCCCATATTCCCTCCCCAGAAGGACCTTTCCGGTAATGTTTCTCACTAGAGAACCTACATAAAAGAGACGAAAGACGTTGGTACAGTCCTCGAAGTCTTGAAGTAGAAGTTTTACAATTCTTTAAATTAATAGAACCTTCCAGAATCGATACTTGTGTTTCCCTTGTACTTCGAAAAATCTTAATAATATACAGGGGAAAGATATGATGGGGTCCTGATCGGGAACACTTTCCACTCTCCTTTTCATTATTTCGGTTGTGGAAGTAGAGGGTTAAAAAAATGACAAAGTAGAGAAACTTTCAGAGAATCGTGTTACGTTTTGTACTCAAAATTAATATATAAGAAAATATTGTTTGGGTCTTTATAGTGACAGAAGTCTTACGAGAGACCTACTCTTGATAGATTTTTATTTCATAATGAAGTTCCTGTACTTTTCTTTATATTTAAAGGGTTACTTACACTGTGGTGTTCTTCTTAATTTTGTTTCTTTTGTTTCTGGAGACCTTGTATGAAGAAAGTTTCTTCGGGGAAAAATCAGGGGTCACGAGATTTCATCCATCCAGACCCCTATCATAAATCGGTCCTTCTATTCCATTTATTACAAACTTCCAACTCATTTCTCTTTTGTTGTAGACTTTCCCTCGTTTTAATGAGTAGGTCCTCGGACAAGGTCGATTGTCAGGTGTACCCTGTGTGGTTGCTGAGTGACAGAGGTAGGTCAGTAAGTTGTCTGAAGGTTTCCGGAACTCACACACTCCACAAACCCCACTCCGTCAGAGGTCCCGGGAGTGTTCCATGATGTTGTCTCTGAGTATGTGTTTGTCGATCCGGTCCGACTCCCCACTTTTTCTCGTAGTCTCTTCCCGAAGGGTTCATTTCGGCACTTTCTCCGTCTTATCGGACAGACCGTGTCTGAGTCCCAGTGTGAAGGAGTCATGTTTAGAGTCGTAGTGACCGAGACACTGAAACCACCTCATTAAATTGGACACAAAGTCAAGGTGTCACTTTTTTTTTAATTCAGTGACAAAATTTCCGTATACTCATATTTTGTTTATAAAATATATTTACAGTTCTTGTCACGTTTAAGAACCGTCTATTTCCTGGTATGTCATATGACAGGTTTCACTCTATAGAAGTCGTATTACTATTATGAATGTAACCTTGTCTTCATTAGTTGATCTTAATAGGAAATATATCTCCTGTAAACCAGTGGGACTTATACACAAGTAACTACAATGACTTCCTACAACCGGTTCGTGTCTTCGTCTCCTTCCTATAATACCGTCTGTCTGTTGTACATGTTACTGTCTTCCGTTCTCCGACTCTACTCAAGTTCCTTAAATCCAAGGAGACAGTGGACGAGGGTACCTTTCCAGAAGCAAAGGAGGTCAACACCAACCATCAGTACGGGGACAGTCACACTTGTAGACTGAACGTGTCAAAGGGGGTAATCTGGTGTCCGGGTCTGTTCGGACCGAAACGAGTCGTTCGAACCAGTGGTCGTGTTTCTTCCGTGAGGGTACTGTCAACGTCTTTACACCGTACCATCTCCACCCTTATGTTTCATCGGACACCACCAGTGTCCACACGACGAGTCTAAATAAAAGGTCCTTCTTAGACGACGTTCCTCGTGGCACTTGGTTATCGAGGGTCGACACACACAGGAATCCGAGACTGAGTTGAAAGTTCGACTCCGATGTGAGAGGAGTCCGTCATAGTCGATTACTGACTCGTTCCGAATGGTAAGGAGTGGTCGTCCCTGTGGGATATCCAGTAAAAACTGAGTTTCAAAGAAGAACCCAGTCTGTTCTGAAAGAGTCTCGACATAGTTTCACACTCCGAGAAGGATAGGTCGACAGGAAGGAGGGACGAAAGAAAAAGTCACAGTCTGGTCGTAGTGTAGATTTCGAAACGGGATGATTCTGTTTGTTTGTTTGTTTTTTGGGGTGTTGAAAATATCTTTATTTTTTCTGGGGTGTATCGGTTTCGTTAAAACTTTCTCTTCTTACCTCGACCTCCTTAGTCGGAAAGACTGAAATCTAATATGATGTTTCGATGTCAGTAATTCTGTTACACCATAACTGTTTTTTTGACTTTGTGTCTGGTTACCTTGCTCTATCGGTTCTCTATTTGGGTGCGTGGGTACCCGTGGATTAGAAACCATTTCCTCCGTTCTTATATGTTATCTCTTTTCTGTCGAAGAAGTTATTCCCCAGGACCCTTTTGACTTGTCGATGTACATTTTCTTACTTTGATTTTGTGAAAGATTGTGGTATATGTTTTTACTTGAATTCACCTATTTTTTAAATTTACATTCCGGTCTTTAATATCCATCATATAAGATACTGTATTTAGTGTTGTTCTAGGAGAAACTGGGTGGAAGATCTCGTTACCTTTATTTTTGTTCGATTTGTTTACCCCGAATTAATTTGAACTTTCGAAGACATGTCGTTTCCTTTGTTATTTATTTTAATTTCCTGTTGGGAGTCTTACCCTCTTTTATTATCGTTTACTTTGTTGACTGTCTCCTAATTAAAGGTTTTATATGTTCGTCGAGTACGTTGAGTCATAGTCTTTTTGTTGGATCAGTTTTTTAACCGTCTTGTAGATTGTCCGTAAAGAGGTCTCTTCTGTATGTCTACCGGTTGTTTATGTACTTTTCTACAAGTTGTAGTGAGTAACAATTTCTTTATGTATAGTTTTGATGTTGCTCGATAGTGGATTGTGACCAGTCTTACCGGTACTAGTTTTTTGGATGTATATTATTTACGACCTCTCCTACACCTCTTTCCCTTGGGAGTACGTGACAACCCCCCTTACATTTAGCTATGTCATTGACACCTCTTGGTCAGTTAGGATTTCCTTTAGTCAGGACTTATAAGTAACCTTCCTGACTACGACTTCGACTTCAAAGTTATGAAACCGGTGTACTACGTTTCTTGACTGAGTAATCTTTTCTGGGACTACGACCTTTTCTAATTTCCGTCCTCCTCTTCCCCTACTGTCTCCTACTCTACCAACCTACCGTAGTGGTTGAACTACCTGTACTCAAACTCGTTAGAGGTCCTCAACCACTACCTGTCCTTCCGTACGACGTCGGACACCCTAGTGTCTCAGTCTGTGTTGACTCGCTGACTTGACTTGACTGGTTCTAAGAATTTTTTATAGGAATTTTTTGATTCTGATCTTGATGGTACACTGGGTTGTTAGGGTGATGACCCGTATATGGGAATCTTTTGGTATTGACTTTCTCTGTGTACATGGGGTTATAAGTGACGTCGAGAAAAGTGTTATCCATCCTGAACCTTCGTTGGATCTTTAGGTAGTTGTCTACTTACCTATGTTGTAACACCACCATCACCACCAAATCGGTGATTCAACACAGGTTGAGAACACTGGGGGTACCTGACATCGGACGGTCCGAGGAAACAGGTACCCTAAGAGGTCCGTTCTTATGACCTCACCCAACGGTAAAGTAAGACGTCTCTTAGAAGGGTTGGGTCCTTAGTTTGGGTCTAGAGGGTGTGACGTCCGTCTAAGAAATGACTGACTCGATGTTCCCTTCTGGTGACACCATATATATGTATATAAATTAGTTTATAATGAGTCGATATTTTCTCTTACGTAATCTCAATCAGGATTACTCCACCCACTTGGATCTCTTATAACATGTTTCACCTCATTCACTCTTTCTGTTTTTGACATATAATTACGTACGGATACCTTTGATCTTTCTATCATGACTACTTGGATAAACGACCCGTCGTCACCTCTACGCTTGTGTCTCTTATCTGAACACCTGTGTTACCGTCTTCCTCTCTCACGCTTTGTGACTCTCTTATCGTACCTTTCTATATGTAATGGTGTACATTTTATCTGTCGTTCACTCTTAAACCCCATACTTTGCCTCGAGTTGGGTCACAAGACACCGTTGGATCTCCCCGTACTCCCCCATCCTCTACCCTCCCCGAAGTTCCTCCTTCCCCTGTATACATATAGACACCGACTAAACACAACGGTTTCTTACGAGTTTCATGACGTGTTGACGTGAGTAGAGTCAAGTCAAGTCAAGTCAGCGAGTCAGCACAGGCTGAGAAACACTGGGGTACTTGACGTCGTACGGTCCGGAGGGACAGGTAGTGGTTGAGGGCCTCAAGTGAGTCTGAACGCAGGTAGCTCAGTCACTACGGTAGGTCGGTAGAGTAGGAGCCAACAAGGGAAGAAGAGGACGGGGGTTAGGGAGGGTTGTAGTCTCAGCAAAGGTTACTCAGTTGAGAAACGTACTCCACCGGTTTCATGACCTCAAAGTCGAAATCGTAGTAAGGAAGGTTTCTTTAGGGTCCCAGTAGAGTGTGTGATCGTTTCATTACGAGTTTTAATAGGTTCGGTCCGAAGTTGTCATGTACTTGGTACTTTAAGGTCTACAAGTTCGACCTAAATCTTTTCCGTCTCCTTAGTCTTTAGTTTAACGATTGTAGACGACCTAGTAGTTTTTTCGTTCTCTCAAGGTTTTTTTGTAGATGAAGACGAAATAACTGATACGGTTTCGGAAACTGATACACCTAGTGTTACTTGACACCTTTTAAGAATTTCTCTACCCTTGTGGTCTGATGGAATAGACAGAGGACTCTTTAGACATACGTCCAGTTCTTCGTTGTCAGTCTTGACCTGTACCTTGTTGTCAAACCGAGATTTAACCCTTTCCTCATGTAGTTCCAACATATAACAGTGGGACGAATAAATTGAATATACGTCTCATGTAGTATTCTTTACGGTCCGACCTACTTCGTGTTCGACCTTAGTTCTAAAGACCCTCCTTATGGTTATTAGAGTCTATACGTCTACTGTGGTGGGAATACCGTCTTTCGTTTCTTCTTGATTTCTCGGAGAACTACTTTCACTTTCTCCTCTCATTTTTACAACCGAATTTTGAGTTGTAAGTCTTTCGTTTCTAGTACTGTAGACCAGGGTAGTGAAGTACCGTTTACCTCCCCCTTTGTTACCTTAGTCGTTGTCTAAAATAAATCCTCCCGAGGTTTTAGTGACGTCTACAACTGACGTCGGTACTTTAATTTTCTACGAACGAGGAACCTTCTTTTCGATACTGGTTGGATCTGTCGTATAACTTTTCATCTCGGTAATGAAACGGTTGTTTCCAGGTAGACCAGTTTCGATACCAAAAAAAGTCATAAGTACATACCAGTACTCTAAACCTGATATTCCTTTCGACTCGACTCGTGGTTTCTTAACTACGAAAACTTGACACACCACAACCTCTTCTGAGAACTCTCAGGGAACCCAACGTTCCTTTAGGGTTGGTTAGGTAGGATTTCCTTTAGTCAGGACTTATAAGTAGTCTTCCCGACTACGACTGTGACTTTGAGGTTATGAAACCGGTGGACTACACTTCTTGACTGAGTCACCTGTTCTGGAACTAAGACCCTTTCTAACTTTCGTCCTCCTCTTCCCCTACTGTCTTCTACTCTACCAACCTACCGTAGTGGTTGAGTTACCTATACTCAAACTCATTCGAAGTCCTCAACCACTACCTGTCCCTTCGGACCACACGACGTTAGCTACCCCAGCGTTTCTCAACCTGTGCTGACTCGTTGACTTGACTAAACATAACTGTCCACCGTCTCCGGTTGTGTTATAACATCTCGTTAACAGGAGGTTTTTAACATAAAACAAGATATGAAGAGTTATGACGTTTATTCTTTGAAACTATTAATAATCAGTAAGATTATCATACATTCTTGTCAATGATAAAAATGATAATACATTCTTGTCAATGTCAAATACTCGTAACAAGTTGACAGTAGTGGTTATCTTACTATGAGTCTACACAAGAAAGATTTTGAAACATTCATATTCCCTTTTTTTTTCTGAATTTCTTTTTATTACAGAAAGTGTCGTTTTTTCTGTGTCTACACATATTGCCTGAAAACCTGAGTCTCCCTCTCCCTCTCCCTCCCTACTAAACCCTCTTACCGTAAGATTGTACATATGATAGTACATTCTTAGCTTAGCGGTCAGATACAGACTGCGTCCTATGTCGTACGAACCCCGACCACGTACCCCTACTGGGTCTCTCTACAATACCCCTCCCTCCACCCTCCCCCCAAGTACAAACCCTTGTGTACATTCTTAATTTCTAAAATTTTAATTTTTTATTTTTTTTTCTTTTTATTACAGAAAGTAGTAGGTTTCGACATAAGGGAATATCTAGTAGAGGAAGAAGGAAACCTGGTGTCTTAGAGGTCTGTGGTTGGGGAAGGAATCTGTAGACAGAGTCAGAAGGAGTGAGAAAGTTGGAGGAAGGAACCAAGGACGACTTACTACCGAAAATTACTCCGTAATAAGGGTACACCCAAAAAGAGTGGGAAATTTGGTATACAAAGAAGGAGACACTAAGTGACGACCATGTTTCGTCCTCTTTCGAGGGACATATGGGGTCTTTGTCTTGTGTCTCACCTGATTTATTATAGGATAGAAAGGATGTTGGAGTATTTCTTATTACATGTTCTCTCTTCCTATGCCTCTCCCCTCTTCAATTTTGGTGTCCCTACACGATCAATACTTCTCACTACTTCGTTCCTATTACTAATTTCTAATAGTACTCTTAATTCTGAGGAACTTTTAATTCTAATGATAAGTTATCCCACGAAATATTCGGAAGGGACCACCAAGTCAGCCATTTCTCAGACAGACGTTACACCCACTGGACCCAAACTAAGGTCCAACCTTTCTAGGGAACCTCTTCCTTTACCGTTGAGTGAGATCTTAAGAACGGACCCCTTAAGGTACCTGTCTCCTCGGACCCCCGATGTCGGGTACCCCAGTATTTCTCAGTCTGTGCTGATTCACTGATTGAAAGTGAAAAAGTGGGAGTCCCACGAAATATAACGATCTTTGGTGTCGTTTTGTCGTTCTTTACAAGTTTAGTGACTACTAGTTTCTTTACGTTTTGTGTTACTCTAAAATGCAGTGTGTATGATCGGGTCGTTTCTAATCTTTCGACCTATTTCGATTCGTAACGACCCCTGAACTCCTTTAGGGGTTCTTCGGTGATCATGAAGGTTCTTCACGACCATCCCTTCGGTAAACTATGTCGGTAAGACTTCTCGTTAATTTATGATGAATCATTTTAATTCATGCTGGGTCGTCAAAATGAGAGAGACACACACATATATATAGGGTCTCTTTATGAGTATGTGTCAGTTTTCTGTGAAACTACCGTCATGACAAAGGTGTGTCAGATGTCTCTATTGTCTATTAGTCGACTACGAACAGTGGAGATGATACTTAATCATTTTCTTTTCTTTGTTTTCAGAACTCTATCTTTCCGTCCTCCTTGGTACGTGTGAGATAGGACTGAGTACGTACACGGTAAATACACCCACTGACCTAAATCCGACAACTATATACTCGAGGTTCTCCTGTCCGAATTCAAACTGAATGAATACTTAATACCTTGAATTACGTCTATCCGTGAACTCTTCTCATCCACAACCCATCAGTCCACCATACCTCACACCTACCTCTTTCGTCATCATGAGATTTACTGTCTTTTTTAACTTTTCGTAGAGGGAGTGGAAAATCCGGAAGGGCTAGTCAATCAGTCAAGTAAACAAGTCAGTACAGGTTGAGAAACACTGGGATTCGTGACGTCGTACGGTCCGAAGGAACAGGTAATGGTTGAGGGTAGTGGTTGTACGAGTTTGAGTATAAGTAGTCAAGTCACTACGGTGGGTTGGTAGAGTAGGAGACAACAGGGGAAGAGGAGGACGGAAGTTAAAAGGGGTCTTAGTCCCAGAAAAGGTTATTCAGTCAAGAATTGTAATCCACCGGTTTCATAACCTCGAAGTCAAAGTCGTAGTGAGGAAGGTTACTTATAAGTCCTGACTAAAGGAAATTCTAACTGACCAAACTAGAGGAACGTCAGGTTCCCTGAGAGTTCTCAGAAGAGGTTGTGGTGTCCCGTTTTCGTGGTTAAGAAGTCGTGAGTCGAAAGAAATACCAAGTTGAGAGTGTATGTATATACTGATAACCCTTTTGGTATCTAGACTTATCTGCCTGGAAACAACGGTTTCATTACAGAGACGTAAAATTATGCGACAACTCCAACCAGTATCGAAAAGAAGGTTCTTCGTTCAAAGAAAATTAAAGACCGACACCAGTGGTAGACATCACCAAAATCTCGGGTTCTTTTGTTTTAGACAGTGATAAAGGTAACAAAGGGGTAGATAAACGGTACTTCACTACCCTGGTCTATAGTACTAGAAACAAAAAACTTACAACTCAAAATTCGGTCAAAAAAGTGAAAGGATAAAGTGAAAGTAGTTCTCCAAGAAATCAAGAAGAAGTGAAAGACGGTATTCTCACCACAGTAGACGTATAGACTCCAATAACTATAAAGAGGGACAATAGAACTAAGGTCGGACACGAAGTAGGTCAGGTCGTAAAACGTACTACATGAGACGTATATTCAATTTATTCGTCCCACTGTTATACGTCGGAACTACATGAGGAAAGGGTTAAACCTTGGTCAGACAGTAAGGTACAGGTCAAGATTGACAACGAAGAACTGGACGTATGGCTAAAGAGTCCTCCGTCCATTCCATCAGGTCATAAAGGTAGAGAAAATCTTAAAAGGTGTCAAACAATAATAGGTGTGTCAGTTTCCGAAACCGTATCAGTTATTTCGTCTTCGTCTACAAAAAGAGCCTCTTCCGTTACCGTAGGGTGAGGTCATGTGAACGGACCTTTTAGGGTACCTACCTCCTCGGACCACCCGACGTCAGGTACCATAGCGCTTCTCAGTCTGTTCTGACTCGCTGAAGGGAAAGTGAAAAGTGAAAGTACGTAACCTCTTCCTTTACCGTTGGGTGAGGTCCCAAGAACGGACCTCTTAGGGTCCCTGCCCCCTCGGACCACCCGACGGTAGATGCCCCAACGTGTCTCAGCCTGTACTGACTTCACTGAATCATTGTCGTCTACAAAAAGACCTTGAGAGAACGTAAAAGCTACTAGGTCACCGACAACAGTTAAACTAGAGACTAAGGAGACGGAAAAGATTTAGGTCGAACTTGTAGACCTTCAAGTGCTAAGTGTATGACAACTTCGGACCGAACCTCTTAAAACTCGTAATGAAACGATCGCACACTCCACTTACGATAACACACTATCAAACTTGTAAAAAACAGTAACGGAAAGAAACTCTAACCTTACTTTTGACTGGAAAAGGTCAGGACACTGGTGACGACTCAAAAGGTTTAAACGACCGTATCACTCACGTTATGAAATTATCGTAGTAAAAAATCCTAAACTTTATTGGAAGTACTATCTAGTCAGTTTTAATTAACGATGAAACCGATACGAGAGTTTCGAGACTTGAATTTCACAGATACACATTGTTCTTGTTGGTGGTATATTTTGTTGTAATAATCAGGAATTCCTTTCCGTTTAGTTTTTAAGATCCGTGTTTCCACCGATCTTAATTTTTCAGTCTATTGTCATAGCCGTCCATACACCTCTTTCACCTTAGGAGTATGTGACGACAGTTTCACATTACGGTGACACCTTTTGTCGGACCGTTAAAGAGTTTACTAATTTGTCTCTCAATAGTAAGTTGAGTCGTTAAGGTGAGAATCCGTGTATGAGTTCTTTTTACTTTTGTATGTGTGTGTTCTTGCACATGTGTTTATTGTTGTAATAAGTATTATAGGTTTCTTCATTTTTTTTTTTGGGTTTACAGGTAGATGACTAGTTACCTACTAGTTTTAGGTCATATACGGTTGTTACCTTATGATGTGTCTGTATTTTTCATTATTGTTGCACTTCATGATTGTTGTACTTGGAAATTATGTAATACGACTCATTTACTTCGGTCCGTGTTTTCAACTATATTACTTAAGTAAATATACTTTACAGATCTTGTCCATTTAGGTATCTTTGTCTTCTGTTTAAATCACTAATCGTCTCCGACCCCAGTTCTCCCATTCCACACCGACGATTTCTTATACTCCAAAGAGGATCTCTACTACTTTTATAAGACTTTGATATCTCGCCCCTACCGACATGTTGAGACACGTATATGATGTTTGATGACTTAATATATAAAATAAAATAAAAATAAATAAAAAAAAAACGGTTAAGAAAAAAAAAAAAAAAATTAAGAATGTACGCAAGGGTTTGTACTTGGGGGGAGGGTGGAGGGAGGGGTGTTGTAGGGAGACCCAGTAGGGGCACGTGGTCGAGGTTCGTACGACATAGGACGTAGTCTGTATCTGACCGCTAAGTTAAGAATGTACTATCATATGTACAATCTTACGGTAAGAGGGTTTAGTAGGGTGGGAGAGGGAGGGAGACTCAGGTTTTCAGGTAATATGTGTAGACACAGAGAAAGGGACAGAACGTATGTCCCAGTAGTAACGGTAGAAGGATTTAAGGTATATATACACAATCATATGACATAACCACAAAAAGAAAGACCGAATGAAGTGAGACATATTAGCCGAGGTCAAAGCAGGTAGAGTAGTCTTGACTAAGTTTACTTAAGAAAAAATGCCGACTCATTATGAGGTAACACATATACATGGTGTCGAAAGAATAGGTAAGTAGACGACTACCTGTAGATCCAACAAAGGTACAGGATCGATAATATTTGTCACGACGCTACTTGTAACCCCATGTACACAGAGAAAGTTAAGACCAAAGGAGCCACACATACGGGTCGTCACCCTAACGACCCAGTATTCCATCAAGATAAACGTTAAAAAATTCCTTAGAGGTGTGACAAGAGGTATCACCGACATGATCAAACGTAAGGGTGGTTGTCACATCCTCCCAAGGGAAAAGAGGTGTGGGAGAGGTCGTAAATAACGAACGTCTAAAAACCTAGCGTCGGTAAGACTGACCACACTTCACCATGGAGTAACACCAAAACTAAACGTAAAGAGATTATTACTCACTACAACTCGTAGAAAAGTACACAAACAATCGGTAGGCATACAGAAGAAACCTCTTTACAGATAAATCAAGAAACCGGGTAAAAAATTTTCTGACCTTATTATACATTTAACATAGAGTTATTTCCACAATAAAATTTTTTCTCCGAAATCATGTGAAAAACTGTAGTTAGAATCGTTAAAACAAAAAAACCTAGACAGAAGAGTCCGTTCTTTTGTTTTCCATATTACTTGTTTATCCTGATGTACTTCAGTTTTTCAAAAACGTGTCACTTTCTTTGGTAGTTGTTTTACTTTTCCCTCGGATGGTCTACTTTCTTCTAGAGACGTTTGTTCTATAGATTGTTCCCCAATGATAGGTCCTACATGTTTCTTGAGTGTGTTGAGTTGTAGTTTTGTGTTCGGTGATTTATTTTTTACCCGTCTCAGAACTTCTGTCTCTTCAAGTTCCATTTTTCCTGTATCTCTGTCTTCTGTTCGTTCGTACTCGAAACTGTCCCTTCTCTACTCCCTAGTCAACCACTCTGTACCAGGCACCCCGTCTACTTCTGTCTGTCGTATACCATTCACCGTGACACGTAGTACCCTCCTTAAAGGGAAACCAAGAACAAATTCTTTGAAGTCCTTTCCAAATAAAAGTGACCATAGTCACAATTTTATAGTCTACTAAAGACTGATGACCTACAATCTAATAAAGACCTATACTTTGACATGACACCGAGTGGTTCTCCGATGAGTCAAAGTACGTTGAATATCTTTGGAAGTTGTGTTTATTGCAGGTGAATCGGTTTAGACTTGGTTTTATTAATTCCTAACATTACTTAATATTTGATGACTTTTTTGTCATTAGGAATTCGGGTGTCGTTAGTATTTGTCTACCTCTTTATATATTCACCACCTTTTCCCTCGCGAGAGCGGTTGTCCTCTTACAGATCACTACTGACAAGTGACACGTTTCACGTCCACCCATCCAGACCTCTTTAGTAAAACGTCGGTAGGGTCCTTTCTGACTAAATCCGTTCTTAATAGTTACCTACGATACACATCCCCTTTCATAAAATACTCTTCGTTCTAAAAACATTATCATTGATATGCCACCTCTTTAACCTGTAGAACTGGTCCACTGGTTTTAATGGGGTGGTTACATCCTGTCCACCATGAAGATTTAGTTTTACATTACTGGAGTCTTCCTAGGTTATATCGAATAAATCATGGGACCTGTCCTTACATATTGGACTTAGATTAATACTCTTTTGTAGTATCACAAGAAGTAAAACCTAAACATTTCACTTTCACCTGTCACTTTTTCAACCGAATTTCGAGTTGTAAGTCTTTTGCTTCTAGTACCGTAGACCAGGGTAGTGAAGTACCCTTTATCTACCCCTTTGTCACCTTTGTCACAGTGATAAAAAGCCCCGAGGTTTTAGTGACTTCTACCACTAACGTCAGTACTTTAATTTTCTGCGAATGAGGACCCTTCTTTTCAATACTGGTTGGATCTATCGTATAAGTTTTCGTCTCTGTAATGAAACGACCGATTCCAGGCAGATCAGTTCCGACACCAAAAAGGACACCAGTACATACCTACACTCTCAACCTGACACTTCCTCCGACTCTCGGTTTCTTAACTACGAAAACTTGACACCATAACCTCTTCTGAGAACTCTCAGGGAACCTGACGTACCTCTAGGTTGGTCAGGTAGGACTTCCTCTAGTCGGGACCCTAAAGAAACCTTCCTTGTTACGATTTCGACTTTGAGGTCGTGAAATCGGTGGAGTACGCTTCTCAACTGAGTAACCTTTTCTGAGACTACGACCCTCCCTAACCCCCGTCCTCCTCTTCCCCTACTGGCTCCTACTCTACCGACCTACCGTAGTGACTGAGCTACTTGGACTCAGACTCACTTGAGGTCCTCAACCACTACCTGTCCCTCCGGACCGCACGACGCTAAGTACCCCAGTGTTTCTCAGTCTGTGCTGATTCGTTGACTTGACTTGACTTTCTTTCGACACTCCTTTGTCAAAAGAAGTTTTTCCACTTACAGTTGTTCATAAGTTTATTTGTTCATATGTTTGTTTGAGAATATCAATTTGACTAAGAATAGTTTCCACAGTTCCGTTAAATTACACCTTTCTTATCACAAAAGTTGTTTACCACGAACCTGTTAACCTATTGGTGAATGTCTTTCTAATGAAACCTGGGAACGGAGTGTAAAATGTGTTTAAATGTTTTTAATTGATTTCTACATAGTATTTATAATTACATTCGACACATTCTTTTGTATTTTATAGAAGTACCAGAACCTAATAAGTTTCAAAATAATCTTAGTAGTTTTCGAACTTTGTATTTTCTTTTTTTACTATTTAACGTGAAGTAGTTTGAAATTTTGAAAACATGTAGTTTTCTTTCGTAATTCTTTTATTTTTCAGTGGTTTTTATGGAAGTTTAGTAAATAGATTGTTTCTGAGTGTAGATCTTATATGTTTATTGAATTTTTTCTTCTATTGTTTTCTAGGTTTCCTTTTACCCGTTTTATGAGCTTATCTGTAAAATGGTTTCTTCTATATGTTTACCAGTTATTTGTGTACCCTTTTTTCAAGTTGTAGTAATCAGTAATCCCTTTATGCTTAATTTTATTACTGTATGAAGAAATGGGTAATCCTACCGATAGTAATTTTTCTGTCTGTTATTGTGTGATCACTCTTGTATCTCCTTATCCTTGGGAGTATGTAACGGTCATCGTTTCATTTTGTCATGTCGATGAAAGCTTTTCTTAAATCCTCTAAGAATGTTTCTTTGTATTTACATAGTACTAAGGTAAGGATTCATAGATAGGTTCTCTTTACTTTTTCATATGTGTATGTGTCTGAATCTTACACGTATCGTAGCAACAAATATTATTGGGTTTTCACCTTCGTCGGGTAGACATATGTCTCTCTCCGTCCCTCTTTGACACATGTACTCGTACGCGCACGTTGTTTGGTCATTCACCCACTCGTGGACCCACCAGAGACATGATGTAAATTTGAAAAGATGTTCAACTTTAATAAAGGTTTGTTGTTGTTTTTCCACTTAAGAGTGACTCGTGAAAAACGTATACTCCGTGACATGTTCCATGACCCGAGGACGGAGTTCCTGTAGTCTGGACGTCATCAACCGACAAGTCCCAGGGGTGGAGGGGTGACTCTCAAGGGACTCCTGTCATTTATAACTCAAATTTTCCCTTCCACGGGGTCTCTCTACTATGCCCCATCCTCCCCCCAAGTCCTAACCCTTGAGTGCATGTGGGCACCGACTAAGTACAGGTACATACCGTTTTGGTTATGTCATAATATTTCATTTTTATTTTTAATTTTTTGTTGTTGTTTTTTCCCTTCCACGTGATCTTGTGAGACTCAGTGACAGCATCGGACAGAGGGTTTTTGGGTAGACATCGAGTCTTGTGTTCAATGAAGATTACTGGTTACCGACAATTTACTTTTTCTTAGTCTCCTTCATAAGTGACGTTTCAAATAACATCAGTCTTGTCGTTTTTCGAAAAAGATGTCCAGTAGTGTCTATGACGAAGTAATATCTCTTACTCAGGAATATTGCTTTACAATATTACTATAATTTAGGATGAGAGAAGAATTATTGGTCAGAAGACCCAAATGATATAAAAAGGAAATGTAGACATAAGTATCGTCAAGGAGTATTCGGTGTAGTCTCAGATTTTGGGAAAGGTCACCTTTTGAGGGAAATTTAAAGAAGTCAAAAAACGTCGAGTGACGGGTATTCGACACTCCTACCCCCTACCACCATCGTTCGTTGGTGTCAGGACGTTTACGAGTCCGACCCGACGAGTTGTGTCTACTGACTGGTGAACCACTTCGGTCAGAACGTAATAACCGAGTGAGGAGTGTACATATTTGGGAGAAGAGGGTTCTCACATACGGAGGGTCTTCAGTCCGTGTTACAATGTGACCCGTATGCGACCCGTGAACCTCCCAGGGAGACTTAGAGACTGAGAGTGTCCATGGTTTTATCGAACCCAGTGGACTCTTCTCCATGCCCTTCCATTCGTTCCAGGATACTGTCAACAACATGCCCGCCGTGGTGAGTCACGGGGTCCCTCCTATTGAATTACTCCATACTACCCCCAGGACTCGGTTTTCTCTTCTACCCGTTTTTACGTCGTCACCCGAAAATGTCCTTTTATGTAAATCTTCGTGAACAATTCCCACCTTCCCCGAACTCCTCGTAGTCAGTTTCTCTTTAAATAGTAAGACCTCCTCTCTATAGATAGTCCAAAACACTCATTTTCATTATATATAATTTAGTAATTTAAGTTGTCTAATATATGCCCATATTACTGTGACTCCTTTTTCTTCAATCCCTCTGACTTCTTTCGTGTGTAACAATATGTCGACCTGAGACTGGTCTGTTTCTGAGTTGTCTGGTGTGTGGTGAGGGTCGAGACGTGCATTTACTTCCTTCTGTCTTAGGTCCTACTTTGTGGTCCACCAGGACCGATAAAGGTTGAATCCTCGTCTTGATCCCTCCCCAGACCTGTAACTTATTTTCCACTCTATACCTCCCCTTCCCAAAACCTACTATTTGTCTTCCTAAGTATGACTTATCTCAAGACCTCACCAAACGGTAAAGGAAGAGGTCCCCTAGAAGGGTAGGGTCCCTAGCTAGGGTCCAGAACGCGTAACATCCGTCTACGAAATGACAGACTCGGTGGTCCCTTCTCGGGTTTATCTTGGAATGTGAGGAAGTTTTGTTGTCTGAACTGAATTGGGACGACTACGTACAACCGAGTTGGTAAAGGAGGGTGATAACATCTTTTCTACTTTTGGAACTCCCTCATTTTCTTCACTGAAATAATCGATTTGGACGTGAACAGATTAATGAAGAATTCACAATCAGTGAGTGCACACGTTGAGAAACACTGGGGTACTAACATCGGGTGGTCCGAGGAGACAGGTTCCTTAAGGGGTTCGTTCTTTTGACCTCACCCATCGGTAAGGGAAGAGGTCCCCTAGAAGGACTGGGTCCCTAACTTGGACCCAGAAGACGTAATGTCTGTGTAAGAAATGTCAGACTCAGTGGTCCCTTCGGGTTAATGAAGAATCCAATATATTTGTCTTAACCAAGAAGATATGTTTTTGGGTCACTGTCTGATTTTAGTTGGTACACTGAATCACTTCACGGTATTCTATCATTAGGTCCCGGTTGTTTCAGTCAGGTGTTAGTTTCTACTTCGCCCCGATAAGTATTTCTTTGACATAAGGATCACTTTAGAAGATTTGATCTCGACAGAGTCGATGTAGAAGTACTTCGGTGTTTTGGATAGTCAAATGATGAGGTGATCATTCCTTCTCTAAGTTCTTGTCGAAAGGGAGAGAGATTTAAGTGGAAGGTCGGGAAGAGACAGGATAGGTCTCCAGATGTCACAAGACAAGACGAACCTTACGAAAGGGATAAGAGACGACAAATTGAAGATGGGTACAAAGGTCCAGGTGTGACTTGACTGTCGACGGGGTCCTTCGGAAACGACCACCGAGGGAGGTGTCACTAGAGAGGGAAAAGACTGAAAGATTCCGGATAAAAGGAACATGTCATTTGAACCGTCAATCATACTAGTTAAAAGAATGCACGAAGTGGTCCTCCAGTAAGTCAAGTAAGAAGTCTATAGTCGTTTTCAGAAGAATTGTCGAGTTGATATAGTACAGTGGGAGGGGGTGAGGGAGGTAAAGTTTGGGAAGTGGTCGAAAGGTAACGTCAATTCACACTTAAATGTGAAGAATGGGAGGAACTTCCAAGATATACCAGACCGAACGAGAATTAGAGGTTGGAGTAAAGAATGGTGTTATAAGGTTTGGATCGTAGACGGAAGGTGGCATATCCCTCAAAATGTTAAGTATTTGTACACCCAAAAATGGGACGGAGTTCAAGGAACACGTACGTCAAGGGAAGACCGGACTTTACAGGGAAGAGGAAGGAGGTTGGGTTGGGTGTGTGTCATGTCAACTGGAACCTGTTGTGTCCAAACTTAACGTACTCAGGTGAAGGTACTTCTTAAAAAGTTGTCGTTTATGAAGTCATGATGTGAAAGAACCAAACAACTCAAGTATCTACGTCTTCTAGGTACCTATGTCTCCCGACTGATATTCCACTTACGTTTACTTGGGAACACGATGAGTTCTCAGTTGACATCAGTGTAGAGGGTCGATTAGAGAAGGATGAGTAATACAGAGTTGATTTAAGTGGACACACTCTACGACAGAGACTGTGTGAAGGATTTCACACAAAGGACATAATTAGAGGTAGAATCGTGGACTGTGGAGGACGGGTGTCGTAAACGTCGGGTCGACCGGACGTAGGATTATCCTGTGTATGCCAGAGGTTCTCGTCTGGTGCATAGAACCGTGTATGATCCATGTCACGTTCATTAATGACTAAAGACACAATTAACTCTTTTATTATTGACTTCTACAAACTTTTTACAAGATTTAAGAAATGGATTCGTCCAATAGTTGTAATCACTAAAACTAGGTCACTCGTACTTTAAGTGGAGAAGATCGGAGTGTTATGGAAATATTTCTTACGTATTTAGTAGGTGGTATCTACCCGTTTATAATTTCTCAGTCTGGTTCATAATAGTCCTATACTTCGGGTTCTCAAGGTTAATATGATCGACCTGATATTTTATCACATTGCTAAAACCTTTTGTTAAAGTGTAACAGATCGTTTCGACTCATACGTGTATACTGTGTTAACAAACTATTAATATCTCGGATCTCTTTCAGAGTGTACAGCCCTGAATACATTCCGTATGTACCTGTACTTGGGCCTCTGTGTTTAACCTTGTAACTATCGTATTCCCTTATTTCTCACGTACGAGTGTATTCCCTTTTGTTTCCTTGATACCATGTTTGAAGTTGTACCTCCTTAGAGTTGCGACACCTGTTCTTCGTTCCAGTGTTTTTTTGTACGTGTACTACCAAAGTAATAAAAAATGAAACATACATTTATTACATTTTTGAAATTTTGGAATTCCTTATTGACACTTCAAATTCTATGACTAATGTAGATCAATCCCCTTTCCTCTTCTTACGTCAACCTTTTCTCGTATAACCCCGAAATTTCCTTTACCATTGCAAGATTAAAAACTGATACGTGTTTCATGTGTCCTCCATCTTCTCCATGAGAAGTATTGAATGTATGTGTAATATTGATGAGAAGATACGTACGAGTTGACTGAGAAAAGTTTGTTGATTATTTGTGACTGGTTTTATGTCTTCTCTTCATCTACCAGACGAGAAGATAATTCCTATGGCACATTACATCGTGTCTGAGGACGTTTTACCCACGATGTTTCGGGTTCCGGTACATAGACAGGGAACTTTTTGTTCTTATTGACGGATTTTGACGTTAAAGGAATCGAAGTAAGTTCCAAGATAAAAAATAATGGAGTGGAAAAAAAAAGGGGAATAAAGTGTAAGTCAGAATTTAAAATTGAACGATATAAAATTGCGTAGAAAACTGTTGTAAGATTAAGGAAATATGTCGTCCTATACCATACTTTACTCTGCATGTAACTTTATTATAGTATTATATCTCGTTTAATTTCCCTAGTAGGACGTTAGTCCGATTGTTTTGTAATTTCCCCGAACAAGATGTACCTTTATCGTTATTTCAACCACCAATGTTGTTATATTATACTTAATTTTATGTTCAAGTTCTTATATGAATGAAGTGTATTTTATACTCACATGCATTGAGTTACTTTTAAGTCACTCCTTACAGTACGAACCCGACGGTTCATGTCATTCCATTAACCTCGTATTCATGTACACTTCTTAATATTAGTGTCATTTTTGAGTGTCTTTGGTGTAATTACTTCATTTATACTCATCGAAAAGTATCGATGATACCGTCAAATCATAAAGATGTGAATTGAATCTCTTATATGTCTTCTTGGAGGTCTTCTCATGTAAAGGAATAAGTGTCTGGGTTTTAACGGTTCGTAATAATTGTAAGATTAATGTGACTTTTTAAGTAAATACCCTAAGATGAGTGAAATTCGGAACTTTCACCGAGTTGATACATCTTTATCACTGTACGACCATGACGTTAAAAGTAAAATTTTAAATAAAAATAGGAATCTTATGATGTTTGTTTATGAATATTAGTGTACTTATGGTATACCTGTGTGTGTGTTTTTTTGGGAGAGTAAACTTTTTGACCGACACACTACTTATTGTGTTAAACAATCTTTATTCTAATTCCTCATTAGTTTATATAGTGTCTTACACTACCACCTAAAACAGTTTACAAAAAAATACGTAGATAACTCTACTAGTACACTAAAAATAGAAAACAAAACATTTTCACCAGTGTATTTAGTTAAAAACCTATAACCTGGTAAGAACATAGGGACCTTATTTACGATACGAGTATAACAGATATAGAAAAACTAAGTCAAAACGAACTATCATCTAAAGATCTTTAAACGGGATAAAAAGATCCAACAGGTTAAAAGATCGTATATTAACGAAGACTCATAACGCCACAATAAAGGGAAGAAAACAATAATAAAACTCAGGAGAGAAAAAAGAAACACTACTATGACCGATTTCAAAATAGTTAAAACGGAAATTTTTTTCGTCTAGAGCCAAAGATAAGAAGAAAAGATAGCAAAAGTAAACAAACGAAAAAACCAGAGATAAATAAAGAGAAACCCGAAACAACAAGAAGAAAGTATATATATATAAAATTCTACCATCCAATCCAACGAATAGACCCTAGAGAGAATGAAGGACTCCATCTGGAAGTAACGATATTTCAAAAGGGAATCGGGACAAAAACGACGTAGGATATCCAAAACTTTACATAAAGTAAAATAGAACTCCATAAAAGACTAACAGGGGAACTAAAGGAGTAGTTGGATAACCAAAAAATGATCGTACAATAAATCAGAGGTGTTACCAACACGAAAAGAGTAAACAGAAATTAACCAGAGATCAAAGTATGACAACAGTAATCTTTTGTAAAGAATTATATTAAAGAAATCATAATGTAGATAACTCTGAACAAATCACCAGATCGTTCATCAGATAGGACGTCCAGTAAGGTACACGTGAACTCTTCTTGCACATGAGACGAAAAAACCCCTACGTTACAAACCATCTATAGATACTTCAAGTCGTCTATATGACACAGTAAATCTTGGAGACGACGGAACAACTGACGGACATACCTATTAGATGGGTAGCTACAGTCACCCCACAGTTTCAGAGGAACATAATAACAGTTGAAGAGGTAAATACAAACAATTATTAACGAAATATATAAATCTACACGGACGTAACCCAGTATATATAATTATTCACATTATAGAAGAAGAACATGACTAGGGAAGTGGTAGTATATTACGGGAAGAAACAGAAAAGAAAACCGGAAATTCGTTCAAAAATAGCGTATACTCGTGTCGATGGAGGTGAAAGGACAGTGAAGAAACAACGTACTTTATCTACCTTGAAAAGTAGGAAACACCGTACTCCCTACCTTTAGGTAGGGAGTGAAAGTGAGACACACACAGAATCGAGACTTCACTCAGGGAGCATTCATCGTATGTCTACTCAGAACAAAAAGAGAAAATTAAGCTAGTCAGTGGGATACAAAAAATTAACATGTAAACCAGGTGACTGTAAATTTCATCAATCGCTATCCGTACATGAATAACGGTTAAATAATTCACAAAAGGTCAAGAAGACACAAAAGAAGAAGAATGTTAAAGAAGGGAACATGAAACCACTAGAAGTAATCACCATACAAATAAAAGGGAAGAGAGGTCAAATACACATAGATGACACCCGAAAACTAAACACCAATGGTAATCCCAAGTATATACAACTGGATTTGAAGATAGATGAACAAGATTTAACCTTCAGTAACTGTGTAAGGTTCTTTTAAAAATGAGGGAAGGGGTTGTAAAACAAAAAAAACTATGGTATAAAGTGTAGAAGGACACGTTTATATATAAGTGATAAAAAACTATAGTATAAAGTATAGAAGTACACACTTATGGATAAGTGATAAATAATCTCGACGAAGGTGAAAAAAAANCCAAGTATATACAACTGGATTTGAAGATAGATGAACAAGATTTAACCTTCAGTAACTGTGTAAGGTTCTTTTAAAAATGAGGGAAGGGGTTGTAAAACAAAAAAACTATGGTATAAAGTGTAGAAGGACACGTTTATATATAAGTGATAAAAAACTATAGTATAAAGTGTAGAAGTACACACTTATGGATAAGTGATAAATAATCTCGACGAAGGTGAAAAAAAAAAAAAAAAAACCGGTAAATTGGAAACACGACCTAATGACTTCACCAACTAGGAGTCAGAAATGATATATAAACGGAAATGATCATCCTATAAAAGAAAACGATATCTAGGAGGAACTATGTCGGAAAAGGTGAATCTCTTGTGGGAAATTGTAAAGACAATCCCATCCAAATAATAACTCGATAAAAAGTAAAAACGAACAGACTCTTCAAGGAATAGAGAAGAATTTATTAGAACTATTCATTCTCATAGTATCCAACGTCCCCAAAAGAGAAAGTCGTGAAACTTATATAATGTGATACGGGAAGACCGGGTTTTTAAATTTTTTTTTTAGTCGACTATCGGAATGTCAGAAAATATACCGTAAAAGTAAACGACGGAAATCTTAAGGGGGGAGTCGAAAACGGTAAACCTGTACAAAACCATACGTAGACAAACATAAGTAGAAAAAACCCTAGGAGACACGAAAGACATGGACATATGGACTTAGAAAGAAGTCCAAACCCTTGAAAAGTCGGTATTAAAGTAGTTTATGTAAAAATTAGGGGTAGAGAGGGAGAGAAGGAAACCCCTGAGGCTATTACGTTTAAAACCGTACAGAGTAAATAGGATCTCTAGAGAATTTGTCCCGAGTACAAAATTTTAAACAAAAAGAATAACGATAAAACTATCCCACTAAAGGTAGTGAGATAGAAGATCTAATGAATACGTAGAAAGACATAATGGACCAGACAAGAACTAGGAAGAATACACGAAAATTTTTATGTAAATAAAAATTAATCTCCTACTAACGAAATGTCATAACAATGAAAGACGACATTTAGTTGTACTTAGTCTGTATCTGTATGTATACAGGGAAGAGAACTTGGGAAAAGGGTGGAGGGTAGGGTAGACTAGGGAGGTCCAACAGTGTCTCGTGTCTCAAACTCAAAGGACGTAGTATGTCGTTTAGGGATGACCGACAGGTAAAATGTGTACCATAATGTCCAAAGTTACAATGAGAGAGTTGTACAGGGAGTAAAAGGAGGGGGGTGACACAGGTGTTCAGACAAACGATTAAGACGTGGAGGTGACGACGGGACGTTTATCCAAGTATTCATGGTAGGAAGATCTAAGGTATATATACACAATCATATACTATACAAAAAGAAAGATTGAAATGAGACATATTATCCGAGATCTAAGTAGATGGAGTAATATTGACTGAGTTTACACAAGGAAAAAAGTCGACTCGTCAGGTACCCCAGCGTTCTCAGCCTGTGTTGAATCACTGATTTGATGTTGGTGGTGGTTATGACGTAATATATATACATGGTCTTGAAGAAATAAGTAAGAAGACAACTACTTGTAGATCCATCGAAGGTACAGAGTCATTAATATTTATCACGACATTATTTGTAACCCCATGGACACAGAAAAAGTTAATACCAAAAGAGTCCCATATACGGGTCATCAACCTGACAACCCAGTGTACCATCGAAATAAGGATCAACAGAAGAAAAAAATTAATTAAAAATATGACATAACCAAAACGGTATGTAACTGAACTTAAGTTGTGTCCACATGTACTCAAGGATTGGGACTTCGGGGGAGGGTAGTTGGAGGGGTATAGTAGAGAGACCCAGTAGGGTCACGTGGTCGGGGTTCGTAGGACATAGGAAAACAAAGAAACATTCCTTAGGGTATGTCAAGAGGTAGCACCGACATAGTCAAATGTAAGGGTGGTTGTCACGTTTACCCAAGGGAAAAGAGGTGTAGGAGTGGTCGTAAATAACAAACACCTAACAAAATTATTACCGGTAAGACTAACCACACTCCGTTGTAGAGTAACATCAAAATTAAACGTAAAGAGATTATTATTACTCACTAAGAGTACACAAAAAATCGATAGACATACAGAAACCTCTTGACAGACAAATCCAGAAGACGGGTGAAAAAATAACCCGACAAACAAAAAGACCATAACTCGAAATACTCGACGAACATATAAAACCCCTAATTAGGAAACGGTTAACAAAGTGAACCATAATAAAGAAAGGGTAAGACTCCCAACAGAAAAGTGGAACAAACATCAAAAGAAACGACATGTCTTCAAAAATCCAAATTAAACTGGGGTGAATGAATAAAAACAAAAATAAAGGTAATTAGATACTTCACCCAGTATCTCCTAGAACGACACTAAATACAGTTCCTTACATGACGGACAAAAGGAGATCCTCGAAATCCGGAATGTAATTCGAAAACTAGGTAAAAAATTTAAATAGAAACACATACCACAATCCTCAATAAGATCAAAGTAAAAAATTGTACATCGACAGGTCAGAAGGGTCGTGGTGAATAACTTCTCCGACAGAAAAGAGGTAACATATAAAAACGGAGGAAACAGTTTCTATTCCATAAGTATCCATGCACCAAAATAGACAGCAGAAAGATAGAACAAGGTACCCAGACGTAAAGACAAAAACACGGGTATGGTATGACAAATTTATTGACATCGAAACATCATGTCGGACTTCAGTCCTTCGAAGTAAGGAAGTCGAGGACAAAAGAAAGAGTTCAAACGAAACCGATAAATCCCAGAAATTACAAAGATGTGCTTGACACTTTAAAAAAATAAATCAATACACTTTTTATGGTGACCATCAAATTATCTCTAATGTAACTTAGACATCTAACGAAACCTATTTTATCAGTAAAAGTGTTTTAACTAAGAAGTTTAGGTGTTTGTACCATATAGAGAGGTAGACACAGTAGAAAGTAAAAAAAGTCGTCATAGAATATCAAAAGAAATATGTCCAGAAAACAGAGAAATCCATCCAAATAAGGGTCCATAAAATAATAAAAAGAACGTTATCATTTACCTTAACATAGGAATTAAAGTGAGTAAAAAGTAACAATCACATATATGTTCACTAAAGACACATGATTAAAATATAAGAGGTTGAAATGATATAAGTAATAATCGAGATCATTAAAAGGTCACCTTAGAAATCCCAAAAGAGACATATCATAGAACGGTAAACGTTTGTCACTCAAAATGAAGAAGAAAAGGTTTTACCTAAAGAAAATAAAGAAAAAGAAGAGACTTACTACACTGATCCTGAAAGTTTTGATACCACTTATTGTCACCACTCTCACCCATGGGGACAGTATAACGACTAGAGTCTCCTTTACGAAAATGAAAAAGTAACAACTCTTATTGTAAACGGTACCAAAATAGTATATACCAGAATTAATACAACTCCATTCAAGGAAGACACGGATGAAAGACCTCTCAAAAATAATATTTGAGCACAACTTAAAACAGTTTTCGAAAGAGACGTAGATAACTATACTGATATACCTAAAATATAAAGTTAAACAATTATACCACATAGTGTAACAAACTAAACGTATATGACCAGTACTACGTACTAGGACAGTTACATAACAACCTAAGATAAACGGTTTGAAAACGACTCCTGAAAACGTAGATAAAAGTAGTCACTTTAACGGGACATAAATAGAAAAACACACACACCGCAGAAACAGGACAAAACCATGGTCCGAAGTGTCTTGCTCAAATACTCAAAAGAAAGGAGACGTTAAGGACCGTCTCGACCTTGTCATATCCACGATCGGGATATGACAATCAGGATATGAAAGATTTTAAAACAATCTTAAATGGACACTTCGGTAGACCGGGACTCGAAAACAACAACCTTCTAAAAAAATAATATTAAAGTTAAGGGCACGAATACTAACCGGACAGGTATAGAAGATAGAGAAAGACCAAACCGAGACTTTCTAATATGAAAGATTCTTAAACGGGTAGAGATACTCCGACAGGTAAAATAACCGTATATCAACGTGCATCATCAGATAATGCTTAGAAAACAAAAACGTAACAGACAACATTAAGGAGGAATAAGTAAAGATTAAAATAACTGAACTCAGAAGAGGGTATAAAAGAACTACTAAGACCGATTACCAAACAGTCAAAACGAGTAGAAGAGTTTCTTGGTCTAAAAATCAAAATGACTAGAAACGATAACAGAGGTAAAAAAAAAGTTAAAAAAGATGAGACTAGAAGTACTAAAGAAAGGAAGATGACAAAAAAAAATAGAAGAAGAAGAAGAAGTTTCAATCCTACAAATAAACTACAAAAAGAACAAAGAACTCCATCCGAGTATAACGATATTTGAAGGGAGTATCGTGACCAGAATCCTGTAGGGTGACTAAGACTCAATAGTACAAAAATAACAGTAAACGAAGATCCGTAAAAATTTTTAGATAAGAAACTAAAGAAGTCACTAGAGAATCAATAAGTCCTCGTACAACAAATCGGAGGTAGACAAACACAAAATATCAAATAAAGAAAGGACATAAACTATAGATTAGCATTTTCACAACACCAGTATTTTATACGAACTTTACTAAAGTTAAAAAAAGTTTTAAATGGTACCGAACTAAACACTGGGTACTACACTAAATAGGATCTCTTACAAAGAAGACGTGAACCCCCCTTTTTTCACTTTAGGTGACAAAACCCTACTTTACGGGACCTAGTTAATCTAGGTTGACCAGATGACATGGTAAATCTGGAACACAAAGAAATAAGTGAAAGACAGACCTACTAGACAGGTGACCATACTCCCCCAACGAATTCAGGGGGTGATAATAACACACAGTTAAAGGAGAAATTATCAACAACCGTAAACGGAACACATAACTCCTTGAGGATACAACCTATGTATATGTAAATATCAACAATACAGAAGAAGAACCTTACTAGGGAACTAGTGATACATGACAGGAAGGAACAGAGAAGACTGTTAGAAATAAAATTTCAGATAAAATAGACTATACTCTTAACAATGAGGGCGAAAGAAAACTATAGGTAAGTGTACCTCATAGAGAAAACTCGGGGAGTGGGAGTCAGACATACTCAGAGATCCAGACTCCCTCCAGAGAACATCTGTCGAACATATCCCCAGAACAAAAACATAGGTAAATCAGTTAGACACAGAAAACCAACCTCGTAAATAGATGTAAAACCCATTAATGACAATGTGTACTATAATGACCTGTGGAAGACCTCGAGGTTATTAAACTGGTAGACTACACTTGTCTACTGAGTAACTTTTTCTGGGACTACGACCCTTTCTGACTTCCGTCTTCCTCTTCTACCACTGTCTCCTACTCAACCAACTTACCGGAATGTCTGAGTTACCTGTACTTACAACACACCCGTTTGAGACCCTCTATCACTCCCTGTCCCTTCGGACCACACGACGTCAGGTATCTCAGGGATTCTCAGTCTGTACTGAACCGATGACTTGTTGCAATGGTAAATAAAATAACAAAACCTCAACAAAAACATCCGGAAAAGAAAGAGAACACAAAGGACAGATTTCTTCAATGAAATCATAAACAACATTTCGACCAAACCACGGTGACTTAAGAGTATTGAAAACGAACAGACATTTCGAAAACTAAAGAGGAAGCTTGAACTTGTTCTAGTAACGACCTATCTCATTTGAAGGAACATCTAAAAAAGCAAAGTAGTGAAATTCATATAGGACGGTCAGAGAAGACCGGACGGCTCAAAGACAACTTTCTAATCGACAATCAGAGAACCCCTAGGGGGACATTAAATAAACAACGAAAAGGGAACGACGAAAATTATACACGAGAAACACAAATTAAAAATAATCAAACTGATTACATAGAACCACACAAAGAGGAACCCAAATAGAACATACCCTGAGACACGAAGGACTTAAACCCACCGATAAAGGAAAGGGTACAATCCCTTCGAAAACTGATATTAGAGGAGTTTATAAAAGGATACGAGAAAACAGAAGAAGACCCTGGGGATATTAAACTTACAGTTGCGTGAATTATAGCAGGTTCTCTAGAGACCCTGACAGGAGTGAAAAATTAAGAAAAAAAGAATAAGACAAGACGAAGTGAATAAAGGTGGTAAGATAGAAAGTCAAGTTAATAAGTAAAAAGACGGAGTTAATGAGAGGATGACCAAGGGGAATCGCATAAAAATTGGAGTCAATAATACAACAAGTAACGACCAACAGATAAGAAATAAAGTAGATCCAGGAACAATTTGTGAAGAACACAGAAGATCTAGGCACGAAGGTCAGATACATAGACACGGAGGTAAAGTAAAGGTTCTAAAACCCAGTAGAAATGATAGTTTTGAGACTTTAGATACAGTCCATCTAACGGATAAAGGAGAAGTAAAAAAACCAGAACACCCAAAAATGGTACAAGAAAGTGAACGACGTACAAACAGACAAAAAAGTAAAACAAATTAAATGACCCGGACCCCAGAGGAAAGAGGTCCTACTTCCAGTATCAAAGAGAATTAACACCTCAGACGGGGGTCACCCACCCCAATCTGGTCACGGGACACTTCTAAAGGACCAACTCCCCTGGACACAGACACAAGACCACCTACCTCGACCTAACACACAGAGACTTCCCATCACGGTACAGCTCATCACATAGAACCCCACAGATATCCAAACCATACCGAAACCAGTCGGACAGACGATTACAAATCCCAAGAAAAGGACGAAACGACTTCCTGGTCGTACCCCGTAGGTCGTGACTTCGAACGAGCAGAAACCCACCACGAACCAGGATCACAAATCTAACTCCGAAAACCCTCTAGAGAGTGACTAATTACAAAGTGTCCCAGCCTTCATGAGACCACCAGGTTTCAGGACCTGAGTCCAGAGGGTGGAGCCCCCAAGTCCGATTTGGGGAATGATATCGTGGTTCTGATGTACGGTGTATCGTGTCTTCTGTTCTGAGGTAACCACTTTCGTTGTAAGTTGTCGACTCTTTTACGTTTCTCTAAGTGTCAGAATGTTTCTCTCTTCTCTTTGTTTCTTTTCCTATTTTTGTCCTCAGTTTTTCCTTCTCTCGTTAGTTCAGTTATTTGTTTGGGTGTTCACTTTTACTTATGATCTCTGATCTAATCGTTCTTATGTTTTAGTTTTTGGACCCCTTTTACGTTATCTTGATTTCCCATGATATTTATATCCCTTTATTTTCCTTTACTTAAATAATTTTTATGTCACAAAATTTTTTCCTTTTTCATCCAATATTTTTTATTTCTAATTTCCTTATTATATCTTTCTTATGTTTTTTTGTTTTTCTTTTTTCTCTTTTAGTATATATTTCACCATCACTTTCCTTACGGAAGTACTAAGGAGGTAAAAGGTGAGGTGTGCAAGGTCAGTTAGACGAATGAGTCTTTCGGGAGGTTGTAAAGATCCTTCCAGAGACCTGGACAACACCCGTCATACCCTAGACGAGACAGAGTCTAAACCGGAGTGAGGTCTAACATGAAGGATGTAATATTAGAGACGTCCCTAAATTGGGTGACGTGGACTCCGACGTCCCCAAGTAAGGGAAGGAAAAGAAACCGCCGTGTCGAAACCAAAGCCGGGACTGAGACGAACGTCCGTCGGGAGACCACAGACAAGGGGTGGGTCTGTTCTCCCTTACTTCCGGTTCCTCACACTCCCGAGTGAACGAGTTACCCTGACACTTCTCCCCAAACCGTCTGTGTTGACCCTACATGGTCCCTCACGGACGATGTTATCTCTGGACGGTTTACAACAATGTCAGACTCCGCCCAGAACGGAAGAGGGTCCCTTTTACCTGGTCCCAGAACCCAGGGATCCTTCTTGGTTCGACGGACCCCAGGGTTGTTCCACACCCGTCATTGGACACGGACGAGTGTCGGACTATCGACGACGGTGGAGACCCAGTCCCGGTAACGTTGTAAAACAGGTGACGGAGTCCGTGAGAAGGACCGAAACCGTCAACGGTCACCGAATACAAAGGGGGAGACCCTAGTATCTGACGTCAGTACAGATTAAGACGACGACCACGAGGATGACCAAAACGGTCAAAACAGCCGTCGGTGGTCCGTGTATCTACGATAAACGTTTACGTGTTCCAATGTCACAGGGTCGTTCCTGTGGGTCAGAAAAAGGACCTGAGGGAATCGACGTAACATAATCGGGAGTACCGTCGGTTGGGGTCAGGGGAGGGACCCCGGACTAGGGACTCGGAGTCGGAGTCGTTTGAGTCCGACGCCTACATCCGTACGTTGGACGAAGAGCCGACCCTTCAAGACCAGTCGTTGTTAGAGATAACACTTAAGAGAGGCAAAACGGAGAACTCGTGGACTACGATGTAAGGGAGACTTCAAGACTCCGAGTGGGGACTAAGACGGGTACTCACCCAAAGACTCACACGTCTTTGAAAAGACGGAAATACTGAAGGAGGGGTCGAGTGTCCACGGGATGTTAGGACATAGAGAAATAGAAAACGGGATGGAGCAAGATTCCTCTGACCGAACGGAAAAACCTTCAGATTCCAGAAGACGGCTAGAAGTCTTCGACATGACATCCTCAACAAGGTTTACGTGCACTTAAGAACTACATAAACACCCTCTCTATACTAGAAGGACAGAATAAAGAGACGGTAGGAAGAGTACAAAAGAATTAAAGTCAAAAACATAAGAAGTCAAGACTGACCAAGAAAATATGAAAGATCAAGGAACAATTTTAAGAGTGGTACAAGTAGATGAAAAAGGAGATTGAGTCAACTGTAAGAATAATGATTACGAAACTTAAGAGATAGACCACTCAACAAATAAAGACAAAGAAACACCAAAAGAAACAACAACAAATTCTCAAAAACGAATGAAAATTAACTCTAGTTAAGGAGACAGAAGAGTAAAACGAACTGAAAGAGACAGAGACACTTTAATCCACTTTGTCAATGGATGACTCCAGAACTTCCCCACAGAAGATCCTTGTACACGAGAGAACACCCGTGTTTCGTACACGAGACACCAAGACTACCCTCTCGACCTGGATTACACTTATCCTCAGTGTAGAAAGGAGTCTCACACACTCGTCGATAGTGGATCCATCCTCCATTACGACCTCTTCCTCCCCGATCCCGAACTTGATCCACACTCGGTCCCGAATGACAGACGAGTCACCGGTAGTGACGGGATAGTTTCCCGTCCCAATCCAGGGTTCAACGACATCATCTTCGGGACTCCGAGTCTAAACTCGACAAAGACAATCGAAATTCACACTCGAGAGGGTGTAGGATCGTTACCGTGGGAACGGGGTCTCTCCTCGTCAGACCATGTTCTTCCTGGGTTCGTCCGAGAGTCGTACACTGTCAAGAACCGTACACTACCCCACGTCCGACCCCTCCAGGTCAGTATCTCAAACCCGAGAAGACTGTGTGACGGACACGTTTACGGTCACTACCGACAGGGACTGGACGACTCTGCAGTGAAACCCAGACCCGGTGGAGACCTTGATTGTCAGTTCAAGAAAGGAACCGGTATTATTGGTAGTGAGGTGACGCCTCAACACCGTACTATATTATTCACCACGACCTCGTGAACAAGACGAGTCCGACCCCGTACATGGGTCTACCAGTGTCCTTTGACCGTCGGTGAACGCGTCAAAGTTAGACGGTAGGAACGGGACGGAACCCTCGTTCGTTCACCCACACGTGAGGAGTCCTCACCTCCGGTCCGAAGGTTGTCGGGAGGACAATCAGAGTGACCAGGAGACTGCTTACTTCTCGTAAACAGAAGGGACACAGCCTGGTGTCCTGACCTCGCAGGTTATACATCGAGTTTAGTAAATGAGGGGTTCCTCATGGAGACGGGAATTTTAGAAGGAAAAGGAGTCTCAGGGGAGGGACCCCGTGTAAAGAGAAGGACAGAATGGGTTGAGGTACACCTAGAAAGAATGTTGGAGCCAACATGTCCTTAGAAAGAAAGTCCTAGGTCAACCAAAAGTCATTCTTTACAAGGTATACATCTACATAAAAAATACAAACAACCCCTTTCACTTAAGGTGTAGGAGGATAGGGTGGTTGGAACTAGAAGGGAGAGTAGTATCTTCGAGAGTTAATTCCTTATACTGGGACACAACTCCGGGAAAGTGAAAAAGTATTTCTTACCAAACAAATGTCTGGTACAAATTTTTTTACCTAAAGTAGGCATATTTGATCTCGAATTTTCTACAGTTTTGATCCAGTCTCCACCTCTCTAATCCGAATTCGGTAGTTCTCTACTGTTTTAATGTGTAAGGGGAGGGACTCGAATAAAAATAAAGGATTCTGTACCAAAGGATTTGTACCAACAAAAGAGATACTCCTTTTTCTAAATTTTGACCGTTTTACGTTGATGTAAATGCCAGTCGAATTACATGTATGGATCAACCTTTTACGTTACAAGACCGATTAACTTTTAAGACAATCGATTCTCAGTCCCACAGAGGTACCGACTAAGTACAGTTACATACCGTTTTTAGTGGTGTTATGACATTTCATTAATCGGAGGTTAATTTGATTTAATTACTTATAAAATTTTCTCAGTCCCAAGAGAAGCATATACGTCCATATAGGACACATCCTTGTACGGAGACACACGTGAAAATGTACACATATAAACATGTAAAGGAATGTGTAAACCCAAACCTAACGATCGTTTGTGTCTTAATCTTTTCTTATATGTTATGATTTATTATGTGACTCGTGTCAAATTAAATAAGTTGTTTATATGTAACTTGTGTAAATGTAAGTAAATTTATAGTGTAGTAACACCGAAATCGTAGATCGTACGGGGTTTCCCACTCTAGTAAAAGGTTTTCAGTCACACACTCTGTATTTTCCAGAACAGGACGAAAGATTTACAAATGACGGACCGTCCCTAGACTAAATTGAAACGATAAAGTCCTGAAGGTCTTAGAACGTCCCTGATTTGATACTAGTTCTGATAACGTCTATATTCCGTCACAGTTACGTTTCAACCTTTTTTTTTCCGTCTTTTGGTCGAACACAACACAAATGATGAATGTATAGTAGATTACCTAGACATCCTCTCTAAAGAAAAATTCCTCCCTTCCCCATGGAAATTTTAGTACTAAAGTAATCACGGTAGAAGGGGACGAAGTCAGGTAACAACTTTGGCGATGGTATACGACGTTAAAAGGTGTTCTTTTTAATCAAAGGAAAAGATTAGTTTAAAATATATGTACAAACAAGGGAGGGAAACAAAACTTTAGATACTAATTAAATACTCTTCAGGGGAATCTATGTTTCATCTGGAAATCTTCTCTTTACAATTTTGTTGAGTTTACAAAGTACTTTACAGTAAAGACACACTATAGGAACATTTCCATCGTCCTAAGATCTTTCTCCTCAATCTTAATTTTAATCCAGGAAAACTATTTAGAGAGAACCTAGAGAAAGACACTCTTAATTCTGTGATGGTATACAGGTGTCCATCTGTCAGTCCTGAATAGTTCCTCAAGTAAAACTTAAAATTTAGGTCACGAATGTTTCTCAATTTGTGTTTAATTAAAAGGGTTTTATCTAATGGATTTCCAGTCAAGTATGTAGATCAACAAATCAAAGAAAACCGAACATGATACCTTATAAAAACCTAACGGGTCTTCTGTCTTGACTACGGGAACTCCAATCGTTTTCACTAGGGATCAAAATTCGGTTTACGGAAGAACGACTGTCATAGACTCGTCTCAGGATATCCGTGTAGAGTTACAAAACGGGATTCAGATCGTGAGTGATGTCGGAGTAGATACGTCTGTATTCGTCACGTTTACCCATTCACCTTTCCTTTCTTTTTTCTTTTCTTACTCCCGAGAAATAGTCCATGCCACTAATCGTCTTTATACAGTATCGGTTTCCCTACAATACACACTTTATTCATTAAGTGTTTCGACTTATTTCGTCTTGTCGGAAGTACAAGGAGACGTCGAGAAACGGGAAGGACTCCGTCCCCATTCCTACTCGACTCACGAGTCTTAATTCTATCAGGGAGGAGATCAGATCGCCATTTCTTAGGCGGACACTTACGTCCTCTGGATTCCCCGTGCCGAAACTAGGGACCCAGTCCTCCTAGAGGACCTCCTCTCGTACCGTTGGGTGTGACTATCAGAACGGACCTCTTAGGGCACCTGTCTCCGGGACCTCCTGATGTCAGGTACCCCAGTGTCAGTCTGTGTTTACTTCACTGAATCGTACATACGTGAACAGATCGACCCCAATTTGCCCTCGGGAGACACAAACCACATTCTGGGGAGTTCATCCTTAGACAGACCTCTGGGTCTTGGGGCCTACGAGATTATAGGTGTGATGGACGGAGGGTTGGGTAAGGGATATGAATTTCGGAGCCCTGATAGTCCTGAGTAAAGTAATGTGGAAAATGAGGATGACTGTTATCTGTGTTACTCTACGGGTCCAGTGGAGAGTAAGGAGGTTAAAAATATGAGTTTGTCGGAGAAAGTATCAAAAAAGAACTGGAAGATAGAGGGCAGGAAGAGTCACAGACTACGGGAAAAGGACACGAGAGACCCTGAGAGTCCGTCGGTAGTCCTTCTGAGGGAAGGACAGACTTACGAGGGAGACAGAAAGATGGAACCGACAAGGGATTCCTGTGATGAGGGGGTGAGGTCGGGAGCGTTCACCACAGATAAAAGAGGGTGTAAGAGTTTGGTATCCCGAATCTCCATCCCACCTTCAGGATTACGAAGAGAAATGGTGTAGACCGGGTGACAGGAAGGAGAAGAGAAGGTATTTTCGAGAACTCAAGACTTAGTATGTTTTAGTCTGACATGGTAGGTGAGGGGGTTTCAGCTCCTTCTTTACCAAAGGACCGTGGACAGTGTGAGGTAGTGATACCACCGGTGCTAAGATCCACTTAAGTCACAGGTGTGTCTACTCGAAAGAATAGGGGGTGAAGAGTCAGGGACAGGAGGTGGGATTGAGGTTCTTGTGTATAGTCAAGAATTGACTTTAAGGAGGTGTAAGTAGAGGTTGGTGGTGGTGGGACAGTCAAAGGGTGAAGACCATGGGGTTGAGGTCGTTGGAGTTACTCTAGACTATTGGTGACTAGGAGGGTGAAGAGTTAAAGGTAGTCGGCGGAGAACAGACCGGAGTGGAGGAAGTGGTCACATTTAAGGTGCAAGTTAACAGTCTTGATAAGGGAGGGACTCACTTTTGAGGAGGACGAGAGTGTCCCTGGACGAGTGAACCATTTCGGTGTGGGACCAACTGAAGGAGAGAGGTGAGAAAGTGTGTGTCCGGGTCTCTTCTTTCAGTGTCTTAAGACGATTTACGATAATGAGATTTAGACTCTAGAGATCACTCGGGAGTCGTACGGAGTTCCCTGACCGATTTCAGAAGTTTTCACAAGACAGAGTAGAAAGAAGAGGGACTTAGGTATCCTCGAACTATATAGAAACGTTTTTACTTGACAGTAGTCTTAAATCTTACTTTGTTTCAATTAAGGTACTTTCATTCAAAGTGTACTCTGAACAAAATTCAAAGAGTCCGTATATGTGTATCTTTTACGAGTGTTTCTAAAGGGAGTCGTGTTTAAGGGTATTTTCATTTTCTCTTCTAACCTATCGTCTCCTGTAATTGGTTGAAGGGAATTTTGTCTAAGAAACTTTTAGAGGATCGAAAACCGGGTTTTCTTACAGGTAATCGTCGTCTATCTACAAAAATGAAAGATTCGGGTGTCTTTTAATTTTCAAAATTTATTACTCTACAATTACCTCTTAATTATTTTGATGGTTTTTGAGATTTTTTCAAAGTACCGATAATAAAGACGGAAGTGAGTTCTCCGATACTAAAAGGTTATACCTTTTTATTATACTACTACGATCTCCTTTGGTAGGTAGAGTCTCTTTATTTTTAACCTACTTCCTTACTGATTCGTGAGTAAAATGAACGTTTGACTTATTTACTGGAAAAGTGGATCTTATACGTAGGACTAAAAGGTCGTGACGGTACCTCTTCTGAGTCCCAGGTACTAAATTTAACATCCACCAATGCTATGGATTACTTCGGTTACTTTCTTTAACGACGACGACGACGACGATTCAGCGAAGTCAACACAGGTTGAGACACGTTGAGGTATCTGCCGTCGGATGGTCCGAGGTGACAGGAACCTAAAGAGGTCCGTTCTTGTGACCTCACCCAACGGTAAAGGAAGAGGTTACTTCTTTAACGATCAAGGAAAATTTTCATTCACAGTTTTGATCATCGTTGTAAGTGAATTTACTAAGTCCTCCAGGTATTTTAACACAGTTTTATAGAGAAAGTTTCACTTCGTGAGTGACTAAAAGGAAAGTGCACACCCATTGGTAAGTTCCATTTTACTGTTTAACCTTATGTGTACGGTAGGTAGCATTTTCGAGAGGATACGTCTATGAATATATAAGGTCCGGTTACTTGACGTATGGATGACTTATTGTACAGTAAAATCTTGATAATATCTGAAATTCAAGGATCCGTGTTTCTGTGAGTAAACATGGGAATAGTGAATTACACATGTATTTCAACTTGAATTATCTACAAGATATTTTTGTTACGGGTCAGGAAAGGTGGGTGATTGTACGATGGAACAAATCTACCACGATGTTTGTGAACTAGTCATCCTGGTTCGTCCAAAATTTATAACAATCCTGAAAATTACTCCGTACGAGTAACATGTTCGTCTATTTAGTGTGTCTTTTTAATGTTTTATTTTAGTGAACCTTTTTTTGGTGATGATTCTACAATAAGTTGTCAGGGAGACGGGTTCACGAATCGGCGAGTCAACACAGAAACGTTGGGAACCCTGACATCGGGTAGCCCGAGAAGACAGTTATCCGAAAAAGTCCGTTCTTATGACTTCACCCAGGGGTAAAAGAGGAGGTCCCTAGAAAGACTGGGTCCCTACTTTAAACACAGAGGACATAGAGGACGTGACGTCCGTCTAAGAGATGAGTGACTCGGAAGCCCCTTCGGGAAAGACGAGTTCATGTATATAATTTCTGTTAAAACATGTTTCGCTGAGTGTGATGAATTCGAAAGAACACTAATATTAATAAAATTGGATTTAAATTGAATGATTAAACGGTCTATCGAAGGGTATTTTTATTTCATAAAAAATTGACTTCTCATTAAATGTATGATATGATGTAATCAATACAATCTTGTATCACTAAACTATAAAAATATGTAATGTTTTAATAGAGGTGTTACTCTGATCAATGGGAGACAGTGGTATGTTTCACTAATGTTAAAATAACTGTTATAATGGGTACGACATGTAAAGTAGGGGTACTGAGTAAAATATTAACCTTCAAACCCGGAGAATTAGAGGGAGTGGACAAAGTGAGTGGGACGGTGGAAGGAGGGTGCCCCCTGGTATTTCAAATAAGAGACATAGATGCTGATACAAAAGTTTACTAAACCAGTAAAAAAATCTGAGATTTATATTCACTTTAGTGTATCATAAACAGAAAGAGAGTGGATAAAGTGAATCGTATTGTAGGAGATCCAGGAGAATTGTAAGGAGAATAGTGTTTACTGTTCTAAAGTAAAAGTACCGACTCATTATAAGGTAACACACATACATATACACAGAAAAAATAGGTAAGTAGATAATTAGCTGTAAAGTTAATGAAGGTACAGAACCGATAGCATTTAATACGACGACACTTGTAGTCCCATGTACATAGAAAAACTTAATTAGAAAAGTAAAGGAAACCTATATATGGGTACTCATCTTAAAGACCTAGTATACTATTCATATCCAAAATTTCTTTGGAAGTATGATAAAAAGTATCACTGACATGGTTAAATATCAGAATAGTTGTCACATGTGCCCCAGGGGAAAGAGGTGTAGGACCGGTTATAAACAAGGAACGACGGAAAAACTACTGTCAGTAAGACTGTCCACACTCCAAAACACTAAAGGTAAAAGTAAAGGGACTACTAATCACTACAACTCGTAGAAAAGTATAAAGACAACTGGTAGATATACCGAAAAACCCTTTTAGAGGTTAGTCTAGACAGACAAAAAATTCTGTCAAATAACCCAAAAAAAAAATACAACTCAACATGTTCAAGAGACATATAAAACCTATAATTAGGGGAATATGCTATATAATGAATGGTTGTAGAAGAGGGTAAGTCATCAGACAGAAAAGTAAAACAATTGTCAAAGGAAGTGTCTCTTTTCGAAAACTCAAAAAGACAACACAACACAATGTGATTCTGCACAGACTGAGAAACGTTACGGTACCTGACATCGGACGGTCCGAGGAGACAAGTACCTTAAGAGACCCGTTCTTATAGCCTCACCTAACGGTAAGGGAAGAGGTCCCCTAAAAGGGTTGGGTTCCTAGCTTAGACCCAGAGGACGTAACGTCCACCTAAGAGATGGCGGACTCGGTGGTTCCTTCGGTGCTCGAACTGGGTCAGGTTGAACAAATGATACCGAAAAGAAAGAGAACGGACTCCTCCGTCTAGTTTTCTGTATAACCATTGTGACGGATACAAAAGAAGATCTTCAAAGAACGAAGTCCAGAGTATAAAGTCAGAAATTAAGTAAACTCAAATAAAAACGTGTATTATACTCTTTTTTCAGGTCAAACTGAGAAATCGTACAGTTTTTTCGACAGGTCAAAGGAACTGTGACAAAAAACTTCTCCGAAAGGAAAGGGGTAATATCTAGGAACGGAGAAAGCAGTTTCTAATTCACCGGTATATTGTACACCGAAGTAAAGACCCGAAAGACAAGTCTTGACACAATAAAAATTACCGAGATATCATAAAGTACCATCTGTACATAGTAATAAATCACTGTTCAGAGGATGATTACCTATGAATCCAATAAAGATCAAAAAAGAATAGTTTATGTTTGGATGTCACCCATAGGGACACTTACGTAGATACGATATTTTGTTTGCAACATTGTTGTCTCTGGGTTGGTTGGTTGACCAATATTGTTGTGACTGGGTTTGGGAGGTCTCCAGGAGTCAGAACAGTTGTGGTAATACGACAACTTTGTGTAACGGTTACACAAAGATGAACGTGCAATCTCTGTAATTGTTATTTGTACGAGATTTATAAAGTCAATCAGTGTAGAAATTTAGAACGAATATCACTAAAAACAGTATAAAGCAGTTCAAAATAACATGATACTTTCTTGTTTAAAAATTTGTTAAAGACTAAAAGTACTGTGTATACCTTTCTAAGATAGTGAGGTTTGAAAAATTTTAGTCATAAAAGACGATCATGGTAATAAGAATTGGTAAAACACTACTCTTGGGACAAACTCTTAGACTACTTTGGTCTTGGTGGGTCTTTTTTTCGAAAATTTACATTTGTAAAAACGTCTATTAAAGTGTGTCAACTTCGGAAGTAATTGGACTATACACTAGAACACCTTTAGTATAAAATACGTAAAGAGACGTTTGATTGTACCTTACTATTTAAAAGTTTTATGAGTGATATAGATATCCAATTCAACCGGGGAAAGATTATAGAAAGAAGAGTTCCTAAAGTAAGGGTGACGGAACCAGAAGCAGGGTACGTAGAATGTGTTTTTATGAACACTCATTTATACACTTCTCAAGAGAAATCCTAAACGGTCAACGGTAGAGACCGGTTCGGGTGTATACATTACTCGAAACTTCTCAATTCTTTTTGACCATTTTTCTAGGGAAAGGTCGAAGAACCCTAATAGAGTCTCTCGGGACTTCAAATAAAACTTTAAAAATAATTTAAGAATAATAGTGAATAGTAAATCGGTAAGAGTTAAAGATATTAAGGACTCAGGAATTAAAAATGGTGGGACATCTTATTTAAAATTTTAGAGGATTATTCAATACCCTTTAATTTATTTTGAGTTTTCAATACTTCCTCTATTCAATAGTACATCTGTACTATCTTCCACTCGGTTATTCATGAGGTCTTCTTTCCTTCCATGACAACGACGACGACGATTCAGCGAAGTCACCACAGACTGAGACACGCTGGGGTGTCTGTCGTCGGGTGGTCCGAGGGGGTAGGGACCCTAAGAGGTCCGTTCTTGTGACCTCACCCAACGGTAAAGGAAGAGGTTACGTACTTTCACTTTTCACTTTCACTTCAGCGAGTCAGCACAGGCTGAGAATCACTGGGGTACCTGATATCGGGTGGTCCAAGGAGGTGACATATAACGAAGTGTGTACCGTTCCTTCCTTTTTTATGTGTTCTGAAAGAGTAGTTTTACATTCGATAAGTATATTATCGATTTACCATACATGATTTACTTTAAGTCTTCTAGTTTCATGAAATTGTTACTCCCGAAAGTGTCTTAACAGTGTTTTAAGTCTCCTTATTTGGACCCAATGTCCGTTTGGAGACGATTCTTTAGACCCATCTTTGGACCCAATGTCCGACTCGAGACGATGTGTCCTCGATGACTGACCGAAACCCGTTCAGTGAAGGAAAGAGACCCAACTATTGGGGGTCAAATTTGGAATGTAAGAGTGTTTTCGGAGGGACCTGAGATTCCGTCGAGGGTCACCACCCGAAGACTTCAAGGGTCATGAATGTCGAAAGTCTAAATTAGTAGACAAGTAACGGATAGGAGAGGTGAACTGTCATTCGAGGTGGAGATATAAGTGGAGGTTAGAGGAGGAGGAATATGTCACGGACCGTGTTTTATCTCCCTTCTTTCCTCCTTTCTTAATTCTTTATTGACTTAGTTATTTGACTAGGTTTTTTCTCCACCTGGTCTTCTGGAGATTCCACACGAATCTAGAATTACATAATTTCCGTAAAGAAGGACAACTTACGATATTTACCAACCCAAATTAATCCAATTTTGTAAATACCTAGTGGATTAAACTTGTTTCAGAATACGAACCAGATATCCCTCTTTTTCCCATCGGTTTCTACGTGCTCTTTATCCAGAACAGGGACGGGAAGTTTCTTTACCCAAACCGATTCCTTTTTTCTGATGTAATTTGTCGATCCTGTTTCCTTATCCTGTTGAATTTACTTTTGTTTTTATTGTCTCATTCACTATACTGATTCTCCTTAACCTACCTGAGGATTAATAATTTTATGTGATGTGTCTTCACTTGACTGAGGAGACATTGGTGTGTCTGTTAAATTCACTCTGGACTACCTTTTCTTGAGGTCGGAAAGGTAGAAGACCATCAATTCCTTCGGAGAATTCATTTTCCACTCCGAGTACAAGGACTGTGTCCCAATGTTTTCTCTTCATTCTAAGTCGAGTTGTCTACTTCAGACTATACTGGTTTAGTTAGGATGACGTCTGTCGAAACCTCCGTAAGTCTCAAAGTGGGTGGACCTTTTTATTTACGGTAAGGTCTCTCTTTGTCGTTCACCTGTAACTATTTTATGTAATTTTACCATTACTTCGAGGGGACCACCGAGTCTGTGATTTCTTAGACGGACGTTACGTCTTTTGGGTCTAAGTTAAGGACCCAGTATTTCTAGGGGACCTCTTCCCTTAAAGATGGGTGAGGTCATAAAAACGAGTCTCTTAAAAAACCTATCTCCTCCGAGCACCACATGTCAGGTACCCCAGTGTTTCTCAGTCTGTGTCGACTCGATATGTGTGTGTGTGTGTGTGTGTGTGTGTGTGTGTGTGTGTGTGCCCTTACTTATTCTATCCGATGTTTGATGATTACGGTACGTCAGGCGGAAAAAACTCTGGGATGGGTACACGGAGGACATCCTATTCAGTACGTTTCTTACGTATTCTTCAAGGACCATCCCAGGTGCGAACTTGAGGTCTCTGTTTACTCATTTACTCCTTTTGTTAAGGTTAATCATTGTTTCAGAGGATCAACGTTTTACACCGCAGTTTAATGTTACAGGTTTCTTCGTTTCGATCTACTCGTCTTTGCGGACCTCACCTCGACCCTTTGTCCCAAAACGGGAACCGTGAAGAACCAGAGAAGAACAACCCGGAGAGTGGGGACTCCTAATAGGGAGAGGGTAGAAGAGGTGGGACCCTTCTTTCCACCACCCGTGTTCCCTCATCGGGGTTGTAAATCACCAGACGGGTCGACGTTTCCCTCCTTTGGGTCCGTCTGTCCGACACCGTGCTCTCGTGTGGACTCTCTCCACTAAGACTCCCGGCTCGTCCTACACTGACCTTCATTAAATTCCACACTCAATAAAAAGGAAGGAGTCCTTGTTTGGGTGTCACCCCGATAGTAGGAGGGTTCCGTTCTAGATTAGGGTAGACGAGAAGAAGGATTTAAGACTCCCTTGTCCCCTCCCGAAGGTCATCCTCTTTCAAGAGTAATCGAATGTCCGCCCCTTAACTCTCTAAATAAATTTTGACTTCTTTCTCGTCCTCTGAGTCGGATTGTGTTCCACGTCTCACCGGTGCATAGTCGACGACGTGTGGAGTGGAAGGGCAGCGATAAGAGTAGGGCCACGGGTATTAAATTTTTTGAGTTTTAGTTGTCGAATTTTCTTTTGGGTCGAACTAATCTCCGACATATAAAGAACGAAGGAGGTTGATACTTATTGAGACATTCTTTCTTGTGTACCGGCTTTGTGACCAAAAAGGGGAAGTCCTCCTAATTGTTCGTTGAAGTACGTTATCTCAGTGGGTCAAATAACAATGGTGGGAGGGAAAGACAGTGGGATTTGTGTGTGTGTCCGTGAAGGAGGTAGTCACGAGTACCTCTCTTCTCCCACCCTCCGAGGACGACGTACGGATATTATAGAGAGGTGAGTTTCATCAATGTGATCTATTAGAAAGACTAATACTTGGGGGTTTTGGGGTTTGTTTGTTTGTTAAGATAGTGCTTAGAAGAGGTTTTTCTCCTAGACCTTTCTTTTTAAGTTAGTAGGTATCCATAGACGACCCCTTAACCTGGGTCGATTAAGGGGTCATCTATCGTTTTCAACGTCCACGAGGTAGGGGAATATATTTTGTAGTCACAACTTCATTAGAGATCTAATGAATACAATGGATTGTATTACATTTATGATAGATTTAACAATATTTATGTTACATTTTCGATACATTTATCAACGGTCACACGGCGTTTAAGTTCAAAAGGGAAAAAAACCTTAAAACACATTGAAAAAAAGAGTTTATAGAAGCTAGATGTCAAATAACTTAGCACCTACGTCTTGGTACCTATACTTCCCGACTGACATATGACATCACCTAGAAAAGTGTAGTGTTTATAAGAGTACCTAAAAATATATAAAGGGAATTTTCAGATTCTATTTTTCTCTCTTTCGGGTGTTTTAAATCTGTTGACAATTCCCAAGTCACTCGATGACGAGTATAGTGGTTTCTTACGTCTTTTTGGGTATGTCAACATGAATATGGAGAGTAGTCATTTAAGTTCGTTTATAAAAGAGGGTATGCTGAGTACGTCGAGTTTTAGTTTTTTGGGTTAATTTTTTTTTTTTCCTTCTAGATTTATCTGTGAAGACATTTCTTTTGTCTGTCCACCGGTTTTTCGTGTACTCTTCTACGAATTGTAGTGATTAATAACGGACGGACGCACGTACGAGTCAGAACAGACTGAGAAACGTTGCGATACCTGACATCGGGTGGTCTGAGGAGAGAGGTACCTTAAAGGTCCGTTCTTATGACGTCATCCAACGGTAAAGGATGTGATCCCCTAGAAAGGTTTGGTCCCTAGTTTCGACGTAGAGGACGTAACCGTCCACCTAAGAAATGATGACTCGGTGGACTCTTCGGGGTTGATTAATAGTCTCTTTACGTTTAACTTTGATGTTACTCCATCATGGAATGTGACCAGTCTACCGATAGTAGTTTTTTGGGTGTTTTTATTTATTTATTTATTTACGACCTCTCCCACACCTCTTTTCCCTTGGGAGGATGTGACAACCACCCTTACATTTAACCATTATCGGTGATACCCTTGTCATACCTCCAAGGAATTCTTTAATTTTCATCTTGACGGTATACTGGGACGTTAGGGTAAGAACCCGTATATAGGTCTTTTTTTGTACGAAGTTTTCCTATGTAGGTGGGGTGACAAGTACCGTCGTTGTCGGTTCTGTACTTTCGTTGGATTCACGGGTATTTCTTCCACACCCTATATATATGTATATATACATACATTTATATACATACATATGTATATACATACATATATATATATATATATATATATATGTGTGTGTTACCTTATAATAAGTCGGTAGTTTTCTTACTTTATTACGGTGAACGTCGTTGTACCTACCTGGACCTCTACTGGTATGATTCACTTCATTAAGTCTATCTCTTTTTGTTTACAGTATACTGTAACGACGATGACGATTCAGCGAAGTCAGCACAGGCTGAGACACGCTGGAGTATCTGTCGTCAGGTAGTCCGAGGGGGCAGGGACCCTAAGAGGTCCGTTCTTGCGACCTCACCCAACGGTAAAGGAAGAGGTTACGTACTTTGACTTTTCACTTTCACTTCAGCGAGTCAACACAGACTGAGAAGCGCTGTGGGACCTGACGTCGGATGGTCCGAGGAGGCAGGTACCCTAAAGGTTCCGTTCTCATGACCTCACCCCACGGTAACGGAAGAGGATTTTTTTACTATGTTTACTTGAATAAGTGTTTTGTCTCTGTCAAAGTGTCTAGAGTTTTAATTTAATTTAAATACCAATGGTTTCCCCCTTATACCCCCTTTATTTAATCCTCTGATCCTAATTATATATGTGTGATGATATACATTTGATCTATTGATTGTTCCTGGATGATATATCGTAATTACGATGTTACATCGTAACTTTCTGCGAACGAGGAACCTTCTTTTCGTCACTGTTTGGATCTGTCGTACAATTTTTTGTCTCTGTCTTCAGACATACCAGTCTCGATGTTGAAAAGGTCATCAGTGTATATGTACACTCTCAACCTGGTATTTCTTCCGTCTCTCCACTTCTTAACTACGAAAGTTTGACACCATGACCTCTTCCGAGAACTCTCTGGGGACCTGTCGTTCCTCTAGTTAGGATTTCCTTTGGTTGGACTTATAAGTAACCTTTCTGACTACGACTTCGACTTCGAGGTCGTGAAGTCGGTGGACTACTCTTCTCGACTGTGTAATCTTTTCTAGGACTACGACACTTTCTAATTCCCCTTCTCTTCCTCCACTGTCTCTCACTCTACCAACCTACCGTAGTAGTTGAGTTACCTGTACTCAGACTCGTTTGAGACCCTCTACCACTTCATGTCCCTTCGGACCCTAGGTACCTCAGTGTTTCTTAACTCGTTGACTCGTTGTTATTGTTGATATATCTTATCCCTTGAGATTAGTTATATATTAGTTATAATATATTGTTGGATATACCTTTTTCTTAAACTTTTCTTACCAACTTAGTGAAACGACATGGGAACCTTCATTGTGTAGTGGCGTTTAGTTGATATGTGGTTATGTTAAAAAAAAATTTTTGTTCGTTCTTTTCTCTTTTTTAATTACGTCACTCTCTAGGTGTCCATATATGCTTTAACGTCGGTTACGATTATTGATTTTTTCCTTCGAGTTTGGTCTTTTCGTTATGTTCACAAAGTTAAAAAACAGGTACTATGTTATTCTTTTTACCTCTGTATTTCCTTTCTCATTCTTCCCGGTCTTCCTCTATGCAAAATTTTTGATGTTAAATATTCGGATTTCATACCGAATTTAGTAAACTCGTTCACCACCTTTTGGTATTAAATTTTTCTCACTTGTTTTTGTGACTATACGAAAGTCGAGGTGTCAGTCTTCCCGTCTTGACGGTCCTGTCGTAATGGTAACAGACTCTTGTGACCGTCCAAATAAGTACGATTTGTACGATATTAACTCTTAGTTATACCCCGTCTCATACGAATTTACTTGAGGTTCCCAAACATGTTCCCAAGCATGTTCGTTAGGACAATTGCAGTGTAACGTAAAATAATTTACTACAAACCTTATTTTTCGGACAACCAACCCGGACCCTTTTGAAACAAAATTTCTCCATATTGAAGAATACTGTCGATATTAGTATTGTGACTAGAAGTACTATTAGAGTGATGTGTATTTTCCTTAGTTGATACTTCTACTTGGTCGCGAGTCCAACGTACCTCACAGGGATTTTGACGGAAGTTAAAGATTACACCCTCTATTTAGTCCTGTAATACTTCCAGGTCCTATTAATAGTGGTATTGTCCACGTCCCTCTTGTCATAGGAAAAAAGGGGCTTCATTGTTCAAATAAGTTAGAAAAAAAAAAAGGTAAATAAATAAAAATAACTGTATCTGAACTAAGTGTTACAAATTCCACAAGTCGTTTCACTAAGTCGATATGTATGTGTTCACTAAGTCACCATTTCTTAGGTGGACGTTACGTCCTCTGTGTCCAAGTTAGGGACCCAGTCCTTCTAAAAGGACCTCCTCCTTTCCCGTTGTACGAGGTTATAAGAACAGACCCTTTAGGGTACCTGTCTTCTCGGAGAAGTGCCCTAGTGTTTCTCAGTCTACGTTGACTCGTGTGATTGTGTATATGTGTGTATTAAAAATCTAAGACAAGAGAATATCCGATAATATTCTATGCCATGTATCTGAGGACACGATATGTTATTCAGGAACAACAAATAACAAAAAATGAAAACTTAAAAAATAAAACATAACCGTGTTGTAACATCGGTTACAACACTAGTAAAGTCCCCTTGTCACTTCTCTGAGTCGATATGTATATGTACATAGGTAAGAGAGGGTTTGGAGGGAGAATAGATCCGACGGTGTATTGTAACTCGTCTCAAGGTACACGACACGTTATCCAGGTACAACCAATAGGCAAAATTTATATCGTCACACATGTACTGATAGGGTTTTAGGGAGGTACGACGACGTTTACCGTAATAAAGTTAAGAAAAATTACCGACTCATTTTAAGGTAACATAAATGTATGGTGTAAAAGAAATAGGTAAGTATACGACTACCAGTAAATCCGACGAGGGTACGAAATCGTTAACATTGGTCACGACGGTATTTGTAACCCCACGTACATAGGAAAGCCTAGTACGAAAAGAGGTCTGTATACAGGTCATCGTCCTAAAGTCCCAGTATACCATCGAGACAAAAATCAAATTCCTTGGAGGTATAACAAGAGGTATCACCGACATGGTTAAATGTAAAGGTGGTTGTCACATCCTCCGAAGGGAAGATAAGTGTGGGAGAGGTCGTAAATAACAAACACCTAAAACTACTATTGGTAAGACCGTCCACACTCCACTATAAAGTAACATCAAAACTAAACGTAAAGAGATTATTAATTACTACAACTTGTAGAAGAGTACACGGATAACCGGTAGGTATACAGAAGAAACCTCTTTATAGATAAATCCAGAGGACAGGTAAAAAACTCACATAACAAACAAAACTACGGCAATTCACTGTATAATCAACAAATATTTAAAACCTCTGATTAGGGAATGACTAGTATAATAAACGTTTATAAAAGAGGGTTAGATACTTAACAGAAAAGTAAGACAAATAACAAAGGAAACGATACGTTTTCGAAAACTCAAATTCACCCAGGGTAAACAAACAAAAATAAAAGTAATAAGACCCTCTACTTAGTTTTCTGGGGGTTTGTCGGTTTCGTTAGAACTCTTTTCTTTTTACGTCGACCTTTTTAATCCGACAGACTGAAGTCTGATATGATGGTTCGATGTAAGCAGTTTTGTCATACCATGACCGTGTTTTTATCTTTATATCTAGTTACCTTATCCCATCTTTCGGGTCTTTGTCCGGGTACGTGGACACCGGTTGATTAGATTCTGTTTACTTCGTTCTGATAAGTTACAATCTTTCTGTTACAGAGGTCGTTTACCATGACCCTTTTGACCTGTCGGTGTACATTTTTTTTTTTTTTCCTTTCTTTAATCTAGTAAGAAATTGAGGTATGTGTTTTGTACGAGTTTTACCTAATTTCTGGATTTATACTCTGACCTGTGATATTTTGAGGATCTCCTTTTATATCCGTCTTGTGAGAGACTGTATTCAGTGTCGTTGTAGAAACAAATAGATAAAATATATATCATTACACATAGACAATTAGGGTTTAAGGGTTAAATAGGGAGAAGGGGTAAAAGAGAAACTATTGACATTCAAACATAGATACAAACACTCAGATAAAGACAAAACATTTAACCAAGTAAACATAAAAAAGGATCTAAGGTGTATGTTATAGTCTACTATACACAGAAAAGACTGAATGAAGTAAGTCATACTGTTAGAGATCCAGGTGGGTGTCACGACGTTTACCATAATGAAGTAAGAAAGATACCGACTTATTATAGGGTGACATAAACACACACACACACACACGTACACACATCATTTCTGTGATGAGACAGAAATAGGTAAGTAGACGACTACCTGTGAATCCAACAAAGGTACAGAACCGATAACATTTGTCACGGCGATACTTGTGAACCCATGTACATAGAAAAGTTTAATATTTCTTTCTTTCTTTTTCACAATTAACGAGTCAGTGCAGGTTGAGAAATGCTAGGGTACCTGACATCGGATGGTCCGAGGAGACAGGTACCTCATGAGGTCCGTTCTTCTGACCTCACCCAACGGTAAAGGAAGAGGTCCCCTAGAAGGGCTGGGTCCTTAGTTTGAACACAGAGAGTACAGAGGGTGTGACGTCCGCGTAAGAAATGACGACTCAGTGGTCTCTTCGGGTTAATCTCAAAAACATAAAAGACCTATATACGGGTCCTCACTCTAACGACCCAGTATATCAATGAGATAAACATCAAATTTCTTCGAGGTTATGACAAAATGTGTCACAGACGCGGTTAAATGTAAAGGTGGTTATCACACCCTCCCAGGGGAAAGTCAGTACGGGATCCTCGCATATAAAAGTCCACGAATGACTAGTTCAATCCCCATGACCTCTTCTTTGTACACCAATGTCTTCCACACCGTCAACATCCGTCTACTACCGATTAGTTCTTTACACTGAGTCTAGTCGACCTGTTTAGACTAGTCATTGAAGTAGTCGTTCACGTGTGTGTCGAACCACGACCCGTCAGTCTTCGCTCCTATACCATGGTACAAGTGTTCGTGGGATATTCCCCCGATAAAACTCAGGGAAGAATGTTTACTCTTTTAACTCTAACTCTCTTTATAAAAAGGGTTTCAGTGGAAAGATTTTAGACTATCTCTGTTCTACCTTTATGTGTAGACCGATTACCCTGTTTCCAAAAGTTACGATGGTTTGTCTATACCAGTGACCTTTCTTTCCCGTAAGATACGTGTCTTATCTGTTGACCCGGTTCCTGGTCAGACTCATTCCTCGTCAAACACTTGTCTTTCTCATCTTTCAGTCTGTCATTCAACCTCAGTATGACGTATGACAGAAATACGGATTAATTCTTCGTGTAACAGGAAGTCTGACAACCCTTAGTGTCTTGAAACCTTTAGTTCTTTCTACATTCTTTCCCCCATTTGTCTGGTTTCCTAGATTTGATCTATTGTCCCAATCACCCTCCTCCCTTTTCTACCTTTGCGTAAATCTCTTTGTGGTCTTCCTTGTTCTCCGACTTCAGATCATGGTATAATTGTACCCTAAACCCCGAGAGTTTAATTTTCTGTGATTAACCCCCAGAGATAATTACAGGATAACAAATTACAGACCGTTTATAAAATGATTACAGTTATTAATTTTTAAAGTCTTCATTAGATTATTCGCAAGACCAAGTCGACCATTTCTTAAGCGGACGTTAGACCCTCTCGACCCAAGTCAAGGACCCAACCCTTGTAGGGCACGTCTTTCCTTTCCGATGGGTGAAGTCGTAAGACCGGACCTCTTAAGGTACCTGACATATCAGGTACCCCAGTGTTTCTCAGTCTGTTCTGTCTCGTTGAAAGTGAAAGTGAAAGGTTATCTTTTCTCTGTCGAAAACTCTTGATTCCCTTCGTACGTAGACGGACGGAAGTAGGAGCAGGTCCTTCGAAGAAAATTTTCCCTACACGATTATTCTTTAGTACAAACTCCTATAATGAAGTCGGTACCGAAACGAAGGATCTTTCCGATTCCGGTCCTAAATTGTTACCCGAGTCATACCTTTCCGGACTCATCCTAGATAAGGGAGGACACCAAGTACCCTTCGTGTCCTGTGAAGTGGTTTCGACCTCCAAAGTCGGGAGGGGAGTTCGTAGACACAGGTAAATAGTGTGAATAAGGGGTTGTGAATAGATCCCTCACCGAATCTCGTCCTGTTTTAGGGTCCTAACTCCTGGACCCTGAGAGTCCGTAGAAAGACCGTAGTAGAAAGTAGAGAAATGTGGAGCCTCTCTCGTCTACAGAAATGGTAACGATGTCTTAGAAGTACGTTCCCGACGTTTAATCAAGGACTAAGACATTCTTGTTTGTATCAAAACAAAATAAAAATATTTTTTAATTAATATATACGTTTTTAAACTGAAATAGAAACCAAATATGACATTCTAATCTTAAAGAAATTTTAATTTTAACTCATAAAATTAGACCACTATATACCAATGATATATGTTCAGAAGGAGAAGTCTTCTTTATGCTAGTACATATAATTTTACATAACCTATGTTAAGAGATAAAAAGGGAAGAGCAATTTTTTTAAGGTATCTTCCCTATCCATAGAAGGGTCTCATTGTTCTCTTTGACTTCGTTTTCTAAGTAGAGACGAGGAAGCTCGTCGACTCACTCTTTCGACTAGGCTTAGTAGAAAGTCATTGTCTGATGTAAGAAAGGAGTTAATCGTCAACGTCTTCGGGGTGACTTGAAAAGAAGACGGCGAAAGTTTTCTTCGACGTCAATTCCTTTATGATTGAGACATACACAGTGAGGGTACGAGGTCGACGAACTCTTCTTTCTCATTCTCGGAATTTACTTAAGTCACTCGGTTACCCGACACACACTACAGTGTCTCGTCCGGGAAGTGTTGACACTACCGGATGCTTCGATCCTGGTATTAGAATGGGACAGTGTCTTAGTATTTATTCCTGTCTTTCACTTCAGCGAGTCAGCACAGGCTGAGAAACACTGGGGCCCCTGACGTCGGGTGGTCCGAGGAGGCAGGTACCCTAAGAGGTCCGTTCTTATGACCTCACCCAACGGTAAAGGAAGAGGTCCCCGAGAAGGGCTAGGTCCCTAACTTGGGTCCAGAGGACGTAACGTCCGTCTACGAAATTGGAGACTCGGTGGTCCCTTCTGTCTCGGAAGACGTTTATACTCCTACATGAGGGAACATTTCAGTATAAGTTAGTAACCAAGTTTACTTTGATTGAGAGGTTCTAGTCCCCATTTATTTGTCTTGTGTGATGTTGTGTTTTGTAAAATTTCAGACGGAAATTCCATCATTAAGGGTTTTACTGTGGTAGATATACCTTAGATAAAGACCTCATTATTCGGTTTAATAAAATGAAACAGTCTTGACCTTAGAATGTTTGGGTCGACAACTTATTATGAACAGTCTCTACAGTTTTACAGAAAGTTGTAAATCTGTCGATGGATCGGTAATAAGGATGTTCTACGTACCCACCAACTTTCTTAGTGTAAACTGTCTACGTTTTTATATATATATATATATAGGTATACCTTTTATATTGATGACTAAAGGGTTAGTAGATCGGGTCATTAAAGGGATGGTAAGACGAGACCCTACGTCGACGACGACGACGACGACGACTGTGATTCAGTGAAGTCAGCACAGGTTAAGACGCGCTGGGGTATCTGCCGTCGGGTGGTCCGAGGGGACAGGGACCCTAAGAGGTCCGTTCTTGTCACCTCACCCAACGGTAAAGGAAGAGGTTATGTACTACGTCTGTCAGAGGATTTTTTTGTCTAAGTCCGAAAAAGTATTAACGATGACTTACGTCTCCGAAGTTTTCATTAGAAGGTTAAGAAATAATATGTGTATTTGGTATTTGTGACAAATACACTTAAGATTCTCAATTCTTAAGTCACAGGAATGTGTTCTCTCCAGAGTGTAAGACAACTGGGATGGTGACGAGGGAAGGTCTCTTTGGTGTCAGAAATAGCTCCGTTCTTCTGGGTCCGGTGGTGACACACCTGGTTCTCTCCCGTAGTCATGGAGGTTCTGACGGACCCTCTTTCTAGAGATATTGGTCTCCCGACTATCAATGATGTCTTAGTAGTATAAGAAAAGGAAGAACCAGGTATGTATCTGATAGTCAATCCAACACCCCTGTTCTTCTATATTCATCTCTTCGGTTTTGTCCTTAGGACTCGGTACATTTCCACCTCTTCATCTTACGTCTGACTAGTTCGTGACAACCACGCCTGTGTAGGACCTCAGCGTTGTCTAGCCCGTTATTAGAAGGACCAGGACTCAATCCAGGACAGCGGCACTCCAGACCGGTGTACTACCGAGAAAGAGTAGGACTTTCTGGAGACCCTAATGGGTGTTGAACGGTGTACAGACTGCAAGCAAAATAAAAGGGTACATAAGAATGAATTCGGAAGGTAAAGAATTCCTTTGAACTTACCCGAAGACAAGAACATTAGTCTCTGTAAATATCTACGGGGTGTCGTTCTGCAGACTTTCACAAGAAAAAGAGAAATGATTGATATTTTGTTGGAGTCTAAAGGGTAGACTCTCAGATGTGTATTGGAGTGTTTAAATCCCGATGAAACGGTCAAAGACATAAGTGTCTCTTTCTTTTCTTTACCGACCGTTTTAGGGAAAGAGAACCTAACATAAATTTAGAGGGAACGACGTAAAAGAGGGTCAGTTCTTATCTTTGGTCGTACGAGACCCTCGGAGTCATAAGAGAGGTGGGAGACACCGTGACTGTCTGAAGGGGGGACACTGAGGACCCAACTAAAGCTCGAAGTCCCTGGTTCAAAAGGTGACCGTTTTGGACTAAGAAGGCCAGAGATATCTTAGTATAACCGAGGGTTTCGTCAAGGTTGTGACCCTTATCCAGTCCAATATGGTCTTTAATTACTCGGTCGGGGAGACTCGTGGACGTTGAAGACATTGAGATTAATGAGGGGGAAAGATTCTGGGGGGTTGTGAGATCGTCGGTCACTAAGAGTAGTCTCCGGCATAAATCTTTATGTCCGCCGAAACAACCAACTGAACTACTGAACCAATCTCATTATGTTTGTAAGTTGTTGGTCCCTACGATATACGGAATATTACCTGTCGTTTCAAAGCGTGTTACTACTCAGTAAGATAGTTTTACGATTCTCTTGGAGGGAACTCTTTGTGATTCTGGGGAGGTTGTGGGGTTCGTCTTGTCTTTGTGTTTCACTTCTCTCCTCCCGTTATGCTCCTAGCCGTGGTGTGTCAGTCCTCTCTCCGTCGGTCACTTCCGGTAGGTTCTCAGTAGAGTCGGGTCGGTAGAGGTCCGGAACAGAGGTCGTTGTGATGAGTGTCGTGCCTTTGGGAGACGAGAGTAAGGAAGATGGTACGTTTTGTCAGTCAATCTAAATTTCATGTAGAAAATTTTATGCACAGAAATAAAGATGTAGAAAAGTAAACAAGATTGATACTATCAAAGTCTGGTTGATTATAACCATGATCTTTCTCTATTATAGTGGACTTTTAAGCAGGTACAACGAGTTCCCGAATTGATGATTTATACAAGATATGATGAAATGTTTGATTAAGAAATCCCTTATTGCGGAGTCTCGAATTCGAACACTTGATTACGGAAGAATACTTTGTGAAAAGACTCGGTACGACCCCGAACCTTCCTTCCTTCCACTTTTGAGAGAGTGGTGGACAGGGTCTGGGAAACACTTCGAGACTACGAGATCCGGAATAGTTTTCTCTGTAGGACGTGTTTGTTCGAAGTGGTGGCTCTCAGTCCCACACCTCTGTGGTTTACCTTTCTCTGTCGAGTCGTCGGACCCTAATTTCGTGTTTATAAAAACTCCGTCACGTGAGTCAATACAGTCTCTCTGTCCAAGTACCGTGAAAGACACTGTCCACGAAGTCGTTCGATTTTTCAAGTCGTTCTAGGAGAGTGTCTGACTTTTCACTGGGTCCTACCTCTTTAGGTTTTGTATTAAGACAAGATTTACTCCACTCCAGAACAATATTGTTCGTGTGTGTGTGTGACAGTGATGTTCATACCTAAAGACTATTTGTCAGAAATGTCTAATTTCGTCACGACAGGTTGTCTTGAAGGACTGCTACCGGTGTGAGAGACAGGTGTGACACGACACAGTTATACCAGAACCACATTCAAACCACTCACATAGATTATTCATGTCTCTGGTTGTGGAGTCGTTCCGACTTGAGTTTGGACGGTCCTGTCAAATGTAGATTAGGGATGTGAACGAGAAGGATTTGACTCCAAAAGATCATTTTATTGCACTGACGAAGTCCTGGTTCCGTTCCACTATCAGGAAAAGTGGTAAGGTCGTGTCAAGATCTTCTACTGGTCTCTTGTTGGTTCTGTGATTTTGTAAAATACATAGTAAGTTTTCCGTACCCAACTTCTGTTGGGGAAAAGATATGAAAGTTTCCTCTCTTTATCTACCTTTTCGATTTCTTATTTTTGCCTGAAGAGGTTTGTAAGAGACCATAAACAACATAATGAGTGTTTTAGACGAGATCCTAGATGTCATTAAACCCTCCTATAAAAAGAAACCCTCCCATTGAAGAAATACAGGAAACCACTGAAATACAGGATCACTGAAGGGAAGTGATCCACCGTGATCACTGTTTCTAGGGTGGACGGTTACGTCTTCTGAATTCTCTGAGTTCAAGTTAGGGACCCAGTCCTTTCAGGGGACTTCCTCCCGTACCGTTGGGTGAGGTTATAAGAACGGACCTCTTAGAGGTACCTGTCTCCTCGAACCACCCGATGTTGCGTATCCCAGCGTTTCTTAGTCTGTACTGACTTCGTTGAATCGTGATTAATATGCTCAGTGAAATTCTAATGGTGTTAGAGGTTAGGGATCGATTTTCGTTAAAGAAACTGACGAGAAGATTGTCGAATAAAGAGAGAGGAGGTGCGAGGGTAAAAAGGGAAAGGTTTTTTTTTTTCGGAAATAAGTTCTCATATAACAACTTTACTTGACTTATACTTCCGAAGTTCACTTTAGTCTCAGACCGTGATACGTAGTAAAGGGTGTGGTGACTGGGAAGTTTGAGGGGACGAGGAGTCGATGACGGAAGTATTTCTAATTCTCTCTAGGGACCCAGGACCTATAAAATCCTCTGTCCATAAAGAATCGTAAGTATCTCGAGAGTTCATTAGTGTGTCACGAAACATGTAGGGAAGAAAACCGAAGTCTGAATGTCTACGACACAGATGAAATGTCCATCCCTTTGATCGTATTACTCCGATTCAATGACTTTACGGTAGGGTCTCTTTGAGTTCTTGTTTTAATTCAGTGGAGGTCGTCACCAAGAGTTGGTCCCCGTCAAAAAAGGGGTCCCGTGTAAACCGTTACAGACCTCTGTGAAAACTAACAGTACTAACACCACCCCCAGCCCACTTGATATCCGTAGATCTCCCATCTCCGGTTCCTACGACGGCTTGTACGAAGTAACGTGTCCTATCGGGTGTTGTTTCTTCGTGGTCCGAGTCGTATGGTTACCACGACTCCTACTCTTGGGGACTAGGAGACCGTAGAGGTCGTGATCAAAGAAACCGAAGATTAGTCATTTCTTATCGAGGGAGACATTAAACTAGGAGTATGTCGTAAATGTGCCTTTGTATGGTCAACTCCCGATAAAGACAGTACGATATGAAAAACCGCGGTGTCTCCTTTTATTCCTTTTCGACCGTTTCAGACCGAGGAAAGGAGATTACTCTTTCGAATCGTCTCTGGTCCAGGAAAGGAATCACTGGGGGTCCGCGACTCGACCCCAGACACAGACCGACGAGTGGATCTGGGAGGTCAACCACTACACGGGATGTCGAGGGACAGGAGACGAAACGAATAGAGATTCGTGTACGTAGTGAGGTCTCGACATTACTACGTACGAATACCCTTAGAGGTCTCTAGATGTCGAGGATTAACAGATAAAACAAGTCATTTAACATGAGTAATGACTCGGTGCACTCCGTGTCTTCCTGTAGTCGGAATGACCCACGGGAGACAGACTCGCACCCATTACCCTGTAATAGTCGTTCCTGAGGTGTCATAACTTGATTCTGCGAATTTTCGTTAGGAGGTAAGTCAAGGAGTCGACTCATGAAAAAAAAAAGAAGATTTATATTGCAGGACAGGGGGAAAAAGGATTGGTCAGAATCGAGACGAATCTAAACATAATTAATAATAAAAGAGAACTCACTCAGACCAAAATCAAATTCGAGATTTTAGGTCTCTGGAGTCTTTCCTACCCTACAGGAAAGGTGAGGAGGGAGAGTCGGGAGGTGACGGAGACTCTTCCCGTGTGGTTTAGAGGAAGACCAGAGTTTTAGAAGTGCTGTCTACTTTTAGGTTTCGTCGAAATCAATATTACGAGGACCACGGATGTAGGTAACGTGATTCCTGACGTTTGTCTACTCCTCCCTTACCTGTACACTGAAGGTCACTGTGACCTGTTTTATTTTACCTTACCCGTCTTGGTACACGAAACGATGGCGATAATAGATGGTTTAACTTTTAGTAGTTGAGAGACCATTCGTCAAAGGGTAGGGGGCTTTTTTTTTTTTTTTCACTAATTGCGTCTTTTTCCATTCGTTTCACTAGGTACCTTCCCATCTCGCGACTCTCTCCCCTTAAACACAGTCGTCTCTATTGTTATACTATGCCGATGTCCTTTTGTCGTGAGTCCGGATCAAGGGAAGAGTCTTCCCGGGTCGTTGTGGGAGTGGGAGATACATTTAGTTTGGGGTATGTTTGAGTGATTTTTTAAGAATACAACTCTATAACGGTACATCTAAGATAGGGTAGTGGAACTAGTACCAAAATCGAAACATTCACGACTAGAATTGTCACAAATACTGGACTTAATGATTTCCGAAACCCTTCGAAAGTGTCTGTCCCGTGGGGTGACGTGACTGCGGTTTTCCGACAATTCTGTTCTCATTTTGGTCTTGTTGTTACCGTTTCTTACGGAAACTGAATGGGACCTCATCTCCCACACTCTCGGAAGTTTACGTGAATGTAGGAGTACTGGGTAGTCGAGACAACGGAAAGTAGTGAGTGAAGACGTACCACCTAGTGTTGGTTAGCTAGTGGTTGATGGTTTCTACTTTTTACTTTCTTACTTATGTAATCCGGTCTTCTAGGTATTGAAGTTCAAGGTTCGGCGACGAGGAGTTCACTTAAACGATCGCATCCGATTGATAGTCATGAATGAATTGTGTCTTTGGGTTTATATATATTACCAAATTCAAGTTATTTTCGAATAAAGAACAAGGACATATGTATGACGTGTTAACTTGTCAGAGGGAATTGTCGTTAGGTCCGTTGGTCCGACTGTTTTCAGGACGGTAGGAAATTGTATCGTAGGGTACTAGAGCATCCCTGGGAGAGGTAAGGTCGGATGTGTCTCATATTTTGTCGTACCTCCTTGAACGCACCCACGAGAGAAAAACAAAGAAAAAAGGGATCTTTACCTGGTACTATGAAAAAGTGAAGGTGAATCAATGTGTCGGTGTGGATTTAGGCACCCAACGACCCATCGATTATTAGTCATAGTATATTCGGACTGCGGTCGGGTTACTTCTATAATCGAAATCTCAGACCTCAAGACCCACTCTGTGATTGTCATTTAGACTGAATCAATGAATTAGCGAGACTCTAGACCAAAGGAGTAGACACTTTATGAGACGAAGGGAGTAACTGGATACGCAGTTACACTCTGAGTTTTTACTCTGTTTTGTCGTACGTATCGGACCCGTAGAACTGTTTTACGACTCGACGTTTGAGGGTCTACAACATCATCTTTTCTTCTAACTTCATCTTTTCTCTAAAATTTTTAATCTTTTATAAAAACATAAGGTGTTTCACTAGACGTCTATATTTCTTGACCGTGGTTGAAACTAATATGTATTTAAGGGGTAATAGTCCTATGGTCCATTTTAAAGTTTCTCAGTGTTCTAAAGCCTTGATCTTTCTTAAATTCACCAGTGACGAAAGGACAGAATAAAAGGTCTGTTCCTTTGTTTGAGTCTTTAGTTGTTACAAGGAGTTTAGAGTATGATTGAGTCACACGACCTTAATCTCATGTCTTTAACCTGAAAAAGAAGGCAATAATGTATTTAAGTTAGTTTTTAACTTAACGACTTTTTCTTTTCCACTAAGAATAAGAAGACGATTTCACTCTCATTTACCGATGAGACCGGGTTTAGATTTTTCCATGGTCTTCCATCGTAAGTGGTCGTACCTGGTGGTAGTATGGTTTGTATTCCGTTCCCCCAGTGTCCCGTCTGGTTCAAAAAGTTCGTTTACAAGAAGCTTTGTCACTAGAGGTGGTTTCAATATAGAGTGTTCAGGTTTTACACTGGACTTGTGTTTAATTGAAGACATATGAAAGACCGTTTTTGTTCTTAAAAATAAAAGATATGTATGTGTGACTCAGTAACGATAATTCCCTGTTAATCTTTTCCTCTTAAACTCTGACGTTTATTTTTTCCCTTTCCTTTATAATTATTAATCGACTCCTCCTTGTCTCAAAAGGTATCGGTTAGTACCCCTGTTTATTTCCTTAGAGTTCTAAAAAAATAGGTACTATGAATTTAATAAAACGTAGAGACTCTCGTACCACTCAGGAACTTCAATTCTCGTCTTTCATTACAGAAAGTAATAAAAGTAATGAAAGTAATTCTCGTCGTTACAGAAAGTAACGACTTTCTGTCCTCAGGTTTAAGTTTCAAGATTTAGTCCTTCCCTTCTTACCTTGGTGAATTATACGTACAGAGGTTATTTCTCTATTTTTAAACTTTCGCAAAACCGTTTTAATTCTCCCTGATGAATTACTTGTTCTTTACTATTTACCTTTAGTTATGAACGTATAGGTAGCAATTCTACTCATTTTACGATAATAGTCATAGAAGTAGATCACTCATTAAAGTTCGTAAAATTATTTCTATTTTACAAGATTCTTGACGATGTCCAATGAGGTGGGGGTTGAGAGAAAACGGCATCACAGAGACGACGACGATTCAGTGAAGTCAGCACAGGCTGAGACACACTGGGGTATCTGTCGTCGGGTGGTCAGGGACCCTAAGAGGTCCGTTCTTGTGACCTCACCCAACGGTAAAGGAAGAGGTCACGTACTTTCACTTTTCACTTTCCCTTCAGCGAGTCAGCATAGGTTGAGAATTGCTGGGGTACCTGACGTCGGATGGTCCGAGGAGGCAGGTATCCTAAAAGGTCCGTTCTCATCACAGAGATCGTGGAGTTTTTGAGAGGGTAAGACCGTTAAAGGGTCTTGGAGAAGAGCTGGGATCTTCAAAATGAATAAGAACACGGTACCTGAGAGGCCATGAAAACCGTTAGATGACTTCGGATTCCTTGAGGAGTCTTATTAGAGGATTTACGTCTCCTTTTTTTTTTTTTTATATATATATATATATATATTCTTATTTTTCCTTTAGTTAATATACCTTTAATAAGATCAGTGTATCGGAAGTCTCTCAGGTACCTGGGTTAAATTTTTGTAGATTAACCCCTTACTGAGAAAATCCCATTTCTTTCAAAAAAAGAAGACGTCCTTTCAAAATTTTTCTTGTTCCTACATATCATTTCTTATGATGAGTTCTTGTCAGTCACTTCTTTTCTTACTCCACGTTTTTTCTTCAGTCTGGAACTTAAAGACGGGTTGTGTTATGATAAGTGCGACACCAAATTTTTAGGATGAAATTCCTTAATGAGTCTTAAAAGAACCGAGGTCGGGACATCTGTGTCGTAGAAGAAGCATGACTACCGTCCACTTCTTTAAGTCGTAACCTTTTCCGTCCTGACTCTACTCGAAACCAGGGTCGAAAGATGGTGAGAGATCAAGACAATCGAACCCGTTTAGTGAGTCGAGACTCCACTTTGAGAAACAGATACTTTACTCTTCCAGTTCGATGTGGTAGGGATTCCAAAGGATGTTGAGACTTAATAATCCTAAGAGACTCTTCTTTATAGTCACTCTAAAGAAAAACGAGATCCAAGTGACGTACTTTTATGGAAAATCTACTCTTAAAAGTCCCCGAAGTCTTTACAACTGTGATACTCTTAGTCGACCCACATCTTAAAAACTGAATCTTTCCTGAAAAAAGTTCTCTGTAGAGTGGGTTAAGGTCACTGGGTCCACTCTTTTGACTCCAAGTCTTTCCGTTTCTTTACATAAACTCCAGTGTATTACTCCATTACAATCGTTTGACAACACTGATGACGACAGATCGCAGTCGTTCTAAAATCCTAAACCGTAACCATATGTTGAGTCGAGTACTCAAGTGAACTTCTCTCTACCTTTATTTGAGGTTTTTCGACTCGGTATCGTGTCCCTGTCGTATTCCTTCGTCCACTAAACCCATTACTGAGGGTCCTCGTCTCAAGATACGGAGGTTTTCCCAGTTTCGAGTATACGTGTCATTGGAGTAATCGTTGTCATAGCGGAGGAAGTTTATATACCGATGTTTTAAGTATATTTTTTGTTAATAAAAAATTTTTTTACTTTCTTTTCCACCAAGTTTTCTCCCCTTATTTACTTGTTTGGGACCGATTATTCCAGTTATTTTGGTTTCAAGTCCTACACTTAACGATTATTTTAGAATTTTAACATCTTATGAACAGTCCTTAAAAATTTAAAATCTTCTTTGACTAAGTCTTATTGAAACTGGATGATAACACCTGTCGAGATTTTATGTCATTAATACTCGTAATAAAAATGATTATGAGAGTGGTGATAGAAGTCTATGTATTAATATCCTATAACTAAACCAAATTTTCAATATACACATAAAGGTATCAGGGCAGGTGCACATGTCTGATCAAAATATTCGTTTCTGCATCTGTGATCCTTCAACAACCCTTTAAACTAACTTAGTACTTAAGTTGGAGTAAAAGTTAATCGGTTGTTATACATACGTTCTCGAAAGTTTTGGACACAAGGTTGCGAACAGTCGAATGGGAGAGGTAAAGGGTGTGTGTTGGTCGTTTCATTACCGTGGGTAAGAGTTGGGGGTGTTGGTATTAAGGATGAAACATAGTTATAAAGACCGAAAACATTGAAAAAAAAAGAAAAAAAAATACTAAAAGAAACCTTTGACTGTGTCGGAAAGTTTAGAAGATCTGGTCTCCGATATGTAGTGACCAAACGGTCGAGGACAAAGTAGAGGAGGTCCTTAAGGGTCTCTGTCGTCACGGTAGATGACCATCCCTCCCGTATTGAACAAAAGACCTTCGGACGCCAACTGTACGGACTTTCTTACCGTCGGATCTAAACACAAAAACACTCGGAAAGAAAAGATCTCGTGTAATGTTCGCATTGACTACGAATGTTGGACTCTGTGTCTTTAGGTGTCCTCGGGGGTAGCACTTCCCGTCCAGGAACCCTTCGGCATATTTTGGGTCGGACAGTTCGGTCATCTCTCCGTCGAGACGGAAGAGTTTCTAGGTTTCCGTCTCGGAGTGACTTCGTGAAGGATCGAGAGGAGTGGGATCCCGAAGACATAGTCTACAAGAGTGGAACGAAGGTGGACACCGTTACGATAGGGTGAGATGGAATGTCGTTCTCAGGTCCCTTCCACGAATCTGGAGATAGTTGCACTGCCGAGAATCTAAATGTGTCACACTGTGTCTAGGACGAGTTTCCTGTCATGACGAATCCGTACGTCCAGTCTGAGATTAGAGAGTAAGTGAGAAGGGAGGGACTGGGTCCCCTGTCTTTGCTGTCTTTCCTTTACTAAAACAACAACGAAACCTTCGTTGTAATCACCCGAAAATCACTTAGTCTCTTATTTGGAACAGGACATCTAGTGACTCCATGTACCGAAGGGAATTCTACTTGATTCGGACGGTTAGAAAGACGAAAGGGAACAAATTGGATTATTCACAAAAAGTTGGAAAGGTTTTGGGAACGGAGGGAAAGTGTCTGATTTGTATTTGTGACGTGCGGGAAACACGTCAAATATATTGTTTTCGCTGTAAAAGAGAGATTTGTTTTCGTATATGGAAAAGTTTGATATGAAGGATGGGCTCGGAGTCTTAAGGAAGGAGAGGGGTGACTATGGTCGGTCTTTGTTTAGTGACTGTTCAAGATTTTAATGAGATTAAACGAAATACATGGTTAGACAGTCCACTGTTAGATATAAAATGAAATACTCCAGTAAACAATGTAAGGGTTGTTCGAAACGTTGTGGAAAAGAAAATGAAACCGAGTGGGGTCTTTTGGTGGTTTTCAACTAGACGATGTCAACTACAATTAAGACTATTCACAAGGAAGAAATCAATCAAACTTGAACGGTTCATTTAACTAAAGGATTGTTCGAACCCGTAAAGTGTCCGTACCACACACAGAATCTACAAACCCTTTTTTTTTTAGTGTGGCAAAGGATTTCTTTGTTTTGAAACATACCCCTTCCATTCTCATTATTTTTCGGAACCTTGGGACAGTCCTACAGAGACTCCTTAGTCCATCTCTCTAAGGACAGGTAAAGGATGGTCTTATTCAACATTTACTTAATATCACCTTAAGGTCTTATGTCATTTTAGAAGGATTACTATCAAATTTGGCAAGACTTGGTTCGTCTGATTGTCCATATCGATTATTTAATTGATCACCTTTTGACTTCCCCGAAAAATATGAAACAATAGTCGACATGTCATACGAGAATAATAAAGTCCAAATCCCTTTAACTCTTCCTTTCTCCGTCTCCTACGGAAAACATTTCATACTGAAGTTCCTCTGTAGGGGGTGGGGGTTTGGTATTAGTGTGTGTGTGTGTGTGTGTGTGTGTTCGTCGAAAACTGTAGGTTTCCGGAAGAAAATTGTGCGTGAAAACTTTCTTAATTCCTCTAGATTTGCCCACATTGGACGGAAGGGAAGAGGGATCGTGGGTAATTGTACGATTTTTATTCAGTAATGAACTAAGCCGTCAGGTCTTTTTGGAGTCAAATGTCTCTATTGGTCGTGGTGGGGGGCCCCCTTTTTTTTAGTCCAAAAGAACTTCCTCTTATAGGCACACTACCAGACGAGACGTCAAGTGACGTCCCTAGAAGGGGGAGTGTTGATGGTCGGTAGTCAAAGTGACATTAAAGAGTGACATCGGAGAGTGAATTTGGAAGAGGCGGTCACGGGTCGTCGAAATTTTTTTATTAAAAAGGGGGAAGAGAAATGCTTAGAGAACTAGAACTACGGAAGCCGTCCGACTTTCGCAAAGCCACGTTGAGACCCCACTCTCGAGGTCCGTCCAGGCCTCTTCGGAAGGTGGCCGCGTGGACCCGACCGGGCGCCCAGGACGGGGGTGGGGACGGGCGTGCCGACGCGGTCCTTATGCCGAAACCAGCGGCGGCGGCGGCGGCCTAATCAAGCTCAGGGCACCGAACCGGTTTCACTGTGATGTAAAAAAAGGAAGCAAGAGTGTACACTGTCTAGGGTGACGTAATTTCGGTAGAAGAGGGGCCGAGATCCGGTCCAGAACGCGGCCTCTGGAGGGGCGGGGTGGTGGGAAGTGGGACATGGACCCCTCCCCCAGCCATGGTCGTAGGGAGGCCCTCTCTTTGTTTCCGCCTCCGCTCCGATCGTCCACCCGTTGAGGGGAGCCCACCTGGGCAGTGGCGCCACTTCTCCTACCCCTCTACGTGATCGGCCGTCTTTTCCCTTTGGCTCCGTGTCTCCCTCTACTGACTCGGACCCAGACGTAGGAGAGGGTTCACTCCGAGGGGCCCGCCCGCCTGGAGTCTGAAGGGGGGCGGGGCGAGCGAGCGTTAGCCGGCGCCTCCCCGTCCCTCGGGCGGGGCGTCGTCAAGAATGGAGCCCTCTTCGCGAGGGCGAGGGAGGCTGCCGAGCCCCTTTCTCGGGGCGGCGAGCGCGTGCGCGTAAGCGCAAGAGCGGGGAGGCGCGGTGGCGCGCGCGGGGAGGCTGGACCGAAACCGGGCGGGGCCGAGACAGGCAGTCGCATGCGCTCTCGGTTAGGTGATCGTGCCCTCCCGGTCGCGGCCAGTGCACCAGCTGGATCGGTTAGTGGTTCGACGGGAGCCGTCGTGGGCAAGGCTACAGAGGCCCCTAAGCCAACGATGTCTCACCTAGCCCACTCTCCGCACATGTTTCCCGACCTAGAGACAAAACCCGAGACTAACCACGATCTAACTGTTAATGATCTAGATAACTATAGAGTTTACGATTTATACTTGTTCTTACTGGACCCGTAGAATAATTTTTCGCCTAAGACTAGGTCATTCGGACTCTGCCCCTGAACTTTAAGACGGGTCGTTAGAGAATCACTACTACGAGGACCAGACTCCTGGTGCGAAACCCATCATTCTAAAATTTCCGTGAGCAGATTTTTACTACCAATATTGGGGGATGAGGTACAATAGGTCTTCAAAGTTTTGGAAAAGGAAGGAGTTGACTATTTCGTAAGGTCACTGACTGACTTGTTCCCCACAAAACCACTGCGAACATCAAACCTGTGTCCGACTCCCTTCCGTACAAACTAAACTTGTAGTGGGTAGAAACAAGTACCCCGTCATTGATTAAACCACCTGAGAGGAGTAACTCTTGTGATTCAGTAGGACTTCATAACCTGTACACACAGTGACACGACATAAGAACCGGTCTCTTCTTCGTATTCACCAAGGACAAAAAACCTTTAAACGTCAGACAGTGTCTTGATGTGTCCGTTTGAGCCCTTCTTCGTAATATCCTTATTTTAGGTCCCTCGATTAACGACGTCTAGGAACCTGTTAAGTCCAGTCTTGATAGGTTATATTCGGTCTCAAACATTATAGGGTAGAATCCTTAGAAATTCTAACGGGTCTATCTGAAGACAGTCATTAAGGTCTCAGACCTTTAGTCCTTCGGGTCACGGAGACAGTAGAGAGTTTGAACTGGATTTAGACTCACAAAAGTCTGACCGATCTGATAAACAACAAGTCGTATCAGGATAATGGGTTATCACATGACCACACTAAATTTCCAGAATTCACGATGTCAGAGGTTTTGGAAGAAGGATGAAGTCCGGTCCACCACACTGTGACGAAGTCGTCAAAAGAGAGTGATAAGGAGTTCCACTAGTTTTACAGTGAATCTCCTTTGAATATAGGAACAGTCACATATCTCTCGGAGACCGAATAGTCGGGGTCTTCACTTCGGACGAATTATTAGAGTCGATAACAAGTGGTCATTGAGATAGTCTCTATCGTATCGTGTTTTGAGTCTCAATGTTCTTACGTGTCTTAGCTCGTGTCGTTACCAACGCCGACGTCGTTCTCATTTCTTTACAGATTGGCTCTTCTTGTACAAACTTTTAGAGTCTCTTTCAAATAAAACGATAGAAATTTGGTCACCAAGAGTTCGAACCCATATGTCATTGTAAAAAAAATTTTTAACCTCCTATTAACGAAATGTTACAAAACAATCAAAGACGGTATGTTGTCCTCTTCCGTCACCGTGGGGTCAGGTCATGAGAACGGACCTTTTAGGGTACCCGCCTCCTCGGACCACCCGACGTCAGGTACCCCAGCGATTTTCAGTCTGTGCTGACTCGCTAAAGTGAAAGTGAAAGTACGTGACCTCTTCCTTTACCGTTGGGTGAGGTTACAAGAACGGACCTCTTAGGGTCCCTGCCCCCTCGGACCACCCGACGGCAGATACCCCAGCGTGTCTCAGCCTGTGCTGACTTCGCTGAATCGTCGTCGTCGGTATGTTGTTACAGTTAGTCAGCAATTCATTGGTATGCAGGGGAGGGAGAACTTAGAGGGAGGGTGGGGGGGGTTGGGGTACAGTGGTGAGATCCAACAGTGTCTCGTGACCCAACTCGAGGTCGAGGTACACAATGTGTCGTTGAAGGGTGATCGATAGACAAAATATATACCAGTACATTTACAAAGTCAGGATGAGAGAGTCAAATAGGGTAGGAGATGAAGGGGACGACACCGGTGTTCAAACAAGATACAGACAGAGAGATAGGGACGGGACGTTTATCCAAGGAATCATGATAAAAAGATCTAAGGTACATATACGTAATTATATACTATAAACAAAAAGAGAAAGACTGAGTAAAGTGAGACACATTATCTGAGAATTCAAGTAGGTAGAATGCTCTTGACTGGGTTTAATTAAGGAAAAATGTCGATTTATTATAAGGTAACATGTATGGATATGATTAAGAAACAGGTAAGTAGACAGTTTCACCTTTATTTTTGTTTTTATTTGTTGACCCTGGATTAATTTGAATTTTCAAAAACGTGTCTTTTCTTTCGATTTGTGTTTTACTTTTCTTTCATCACGAAAATTCCTTTATCTAAAACCTCAAGGGCACGGATCTCTAAGACTAACCTCACTCCTCACCTCGGACCCGTTGTTATCCAAATTTTTCAAGGTGGCCACTAAACATAGGTCGGTACGAACTCTTATAGATATGTTCGACGATCTAACTCCCTGAGTAAAAAATTGTCCCCTTTAGTTGAGACGTTGTGTTTAGTGATCACTGTATTTCTGACCTTTGTCTCCCTTTCGAAGGTATATTAAACACTCTTGTCTAAAAAAATTTCGGTTTTTTATTAAGTATCCATTATTTATAAGGTTTCTGATAAATCACCTGATTTAAATTTTCGGTTCAAGTGTTGATCCAAATTAAGGTCAACTAATTCATTTATAACGGGTTCTTCGGATAATGGAAAACTGTTGGTGAGGTTTGACTACTTTAGAGACCACGATAGAACTGAACAAAATACAGGAAGAATTGATTTTCGTCTAAAGACAAACTCGTAATAACTCTCAATAAGAGATGCCGAAAAGGGTTCTGAACGTTGTCTTAGTGGACCTCAGGACCACTTTTGTGTCTAAGGATCCAGTGTGGGGTTTGAAGGAGATCCGAGAGAGGACATTGTTAAGACTTCGGTCAAGATCAATTTGAACTTAGATGTAACATAGACGACAATGTCTTGTAGAGTTCGAGACGATAACCAAATCAAACGACACTATCGATTTACTTCCTCCACTCAGGTAAAATTCCATAAGACTTTCTCAGAGTTAAGAGAAATAACTCTAAAATGGTTTAAGAATATAAAAAACACTGTATTTTACTAATCACGGACCTGGAACCTTTTGACAACAACGTCTCAAAAAGATACCTCACTATAAACGACATCACCTTATACTGGAGTAAAAATTGACTTAATCACTCTATGGGAGTCTTGTGAGACGGTTGTTGTCGGTAGAACGAGTTTTTACTGAACTAAACGGTGCAATCTTTATACCTTAGGCTACACATTCAGACTTTAGATTGAAGGAAGACGAGACTGTGAAAATTTTTATATAAAGTGTCGTAATTTACCTCCTCTTTAAAAAGAGTGGAGTATTTGAACATCGAAATAGGTGACCCATTTTATTCCTGTTAAAAGTGACTATAAATTGATCGTGGTCATTAAATTTAAAAATTGATGTTTTTTCGTAAATAAAATAGAACACTTATAGTAGTAATGTTTTTCTACGTAGTTCTTTGTTTTCTTTAAGAACGGCTGCCCATTTTTAACCTTTTTTTTTTTTTTTTTCTTCTTCTTCTTCTTATAGGTCCGACAGTAAGTAAAAGACAAAAACAGACGAACGGAATGTCCATATTGGACCGATAAGACAGAGTCCTTTACCTTTACAATCATAGACTATATTTAGTCCGCAATCGAATACGTTAGGGGGAAGGGGTAAAGGGGTTGGACTTTAACGAATCATTCTCTAAATCCATATAAACTTTTCTTTTCTTCTAATCTATATTTGTCGGTTCAGAGGTTTTTAGGTGGGTAACGAGGTACTATTAGTCTTGGAGGTGTCCTGACGAAATACTAACGATTAATACAAAAGTAGAGAAATCGTTATTTATCGAAGAGATTTGAAGTAAATAAAGTAAGTACTTCTGGGTGACTAATGGGTTCTAAGACCAGGGACAGATAGTATATTTAGATCGGTCCTATTGGTAAAAGACAGACATAGAAACAAAATTATCGACGATAGAAAAGAGGTGAAATGTCACATTTTCACACATCTAAATCGGATTTTGTGACCTGTAAAATTCTACTCAAGTACAAGAAATGTAAGAAATATAATAGACAGTCAAGTCAAGTCAAATCAGCGAGTCAGTACAGACTGAGAAACACTAGCACACCTGACACCATACGGTCCGAAGGGACAGGAAGTGACATCGGGACTCAAACGAGTTTGAGTACAGGTGACTCAACTGTTACGGTACGTTGGTAGAGTAGGAGATAGTAGGGAAGAGGAGAACCGGAGTTAGAAAGGGTCGTAGTTCCAGAAAAGGTCACTTAGTCAAGGAGCGTAGTCCACCGACTTCATAACCTCAAAGTCGAAGTCGTAGTCAGGAAGGTTACTTATAAGTCCTGATTAAAGGAAATCCTAACTGACCAAACTAGAGGAACGTTAGGTTCCGTGAGAGTTCTCAGAAGAGGTTGTGGTGTTAAGTTTTCGTAGTTAAGAAGTGGTGAGTCGAAAGAAATATCAGGTTGAGAGTGTTGGTATGTACTGATGACCTTTTTCGTATCGAAACTGATCTACTTGGAAAGAACCGTTTCATTATAGAGACGAAAAATCATACGACAGATCCAACCAGTATCGAAAAGAAGGTTCCTCGTTCACAGAAAATTAAAGTACCGACGTCAGTGGTAGACGTCACTAAAACCTTGGGTTTTTTATTTCAGGGAGTAACAAAGGTAACAAAGGGGTAGATAGACGGTACTTCACTACCATGGTCTATGGTACTAGAATCAAAAGACTTACAACTCAAAATTCAGTCGAAAAAGTGAGAGGAGAAAGTGAAAGTAGTTCTCCGAGAAATCAATAAGAAACGAAAGACGGTATTCCCACCACAGTAGACACATAGACTCTAATAACCATAAAGAGGGTCGTTCGAACTAACCCGAAGGGACCACCGAGTCTCCAATTTCACAGACGGACCTTACGTCCTCTGGGCACAAACTAGGGACCCGGTCCTTCTAGGGGACCTCTTCCTTTACCGTTGGGTGAGGTCATGAGAACAGACCTCTTAGGGTACCTCCCTTCTCGGACCATCCGATGTCAGGTACCCCAGTGTTTCTCAACCTGTACTGACTCGCTGAAAGGAAAGTGAAAGATTAGAACTAAGGTCGAACACTAAGTAGGTCGAACCGTAAAACATACTACATGAGACGTATATTCAATTTATTCGTCCCACTGTTTATATAATAGATATTATAATAGATATTTCTAAATATTTATAAGGAAAATTACAAAATATATCATAAAGTATGAATTTTACACCATACGGGTAGATATGGAGGGTGGAATTCTTTATTTTGCAATAATTATGTCTGTGGTACCTGAGGAAGGTTGTTCAATTAAGAAATCTACCTCTATGGTGTCAATCGTTCGAATCCGTGTTCCTCTCTCTTACTAATACCTTCTTTTGTGACATACATACGTATACTATCTTTTGTATTTGGATTCGTATTAAAAATGATTTATTTTATAAATCTTCAAGGTTTGACTATTTTCTTATTGTCCCGACCTTTAGGGTGTACAAGTTGAAGACACTAAGGTAAGGTACACCAAGTTGAGGATAGGGTGTTTCTTAGTCTGTACTGACTCGTTGACTTGTTGTTGTCGTTGTTGAGGATACGTCCATTGAAAATCTTCTGATGTATTCATAACACGTTGTCTTTATTCCTTTCCTTAGTTCAGAGTAAGTAAGTTGTTTTTATGATACACTTTGGACCGAAAATCGAGTAAAATTCAATTTAAATTCCGTAGTGTTAAGTTTTATTTTTCAAAATACAATGTGCACTCCGTGCAAGTGACATTCTTCCTTGTGGTTAAGAACTACTCTAGTCTCTTTTGAAAGACGTTCTTCGTTATGGACTTGACTTAAAGTCCCGTGGTCATTTTCGGTCGTCTCCCGTTCGTCTTTACACAAATTAAACTGACCGATACTTTCTTCTTCCGTCCACTGACTTTCTCCCCGTTTCTAGTCTTACGTTCCTACCGTTTACTGGAAGGAGAGAAAAGATCAGTCAGTACCGTAAGTTGAGACACGAACACTCTTCTTAGTTCTGGTTTAGGGTCAAGGAGGTGAATAGTCGACATCTTTGGACCTCTCAAATAGGGAACCTTCCATAACTTATTTACTAACGTGTCACAAGAGTAGACATTTTACCTTTATATTACTGTTATGTTGACGAACGGAGAATGTCGATAATTATCGATTAATATTTCACAAATTCGTCTGAAAGAACTACCGAGTCGTTTCTTGGGACGGTTCTCCCTCTGTGTCATCTGTGCCCAAACTGGGGACTCAGTCCTTCTAGGGAACTTCCTCCTTTACCTTTGGGTGAGCCCATAAGAACGGACTTTTTAGGGTACCTGTCTCCTCTGACCACCTGATGTCAGGTACCCCAGTGTGTCTGACCCGGTATTAACTCGTTGATTCGTTCGTTCGAAAGTTTCACAAATTCCTTACAAACAGTACATTATTTACGATTTATTTACAATCGATAATAATTGTCATAAGAAGATTTGTACCTATTTTAAGAATTTCCTCATGGTCTGGTGAAATAGACAGAGGACTCTTTGGATATACGTCCAGTTCTTCGTTGTCAATCTTGGTCTGTACTTTGTCATTTGACCAAGTTTTAACCTTTTCCTCATGAAGTTCTGACATACAACAGTGGGAAAAATAAATTGAACATACGTCTCATGTAGTACTTTTTACGACCCGACCTGTTTAGTGTTCGAACTTAGTTCTAACGACCCTCTTTATAGTTGGAGTCTATAAGTCCACTGTGGTGTGAATACCGTTTTTGACTTCTCCTTGAGTTCTCGGAGAACTACACCCGCTTTCTCCTCTCATTTTTTCGACAGAATTTTGAGTTGTAAGTTTTTTAATTCTAGTACCATAGACCAAGGTAGTGAAGTACCGTATATCTATCCCTTTTTAACCTTTATCACCGTCTATAATAAAAGAACCGGAGGTTTTAGTAACACTAATTGTCTACTAACGAGGAACCTTTTTTTCGATACGGTATAGATCTGTCACATGATTTTTCGTCTTTGTTGTGAAACGGCTGTTTTCAGGTATATCGGTTTCGACACCAAAAAGGTCATAAATACATGCCAACTCTCAACCTAGTATTTTTCAGACTTGTGACTTCTTAACTACGAAAACTTAACACCACGATCTCTTCTGAGGACTCTCAGGGAACCTGTCGTTCCTCTAGTTTGGTCAGTTAGGATTTCCTTTAGTTGGGACTGATAAATAACCTTCCTGACTACGACTTCGAGGTTATAAAACCGACGGACTACGTTTCACGGTTGAGTAACCTTTTCTGGGACTACGACCCTTTCTAACTCTCGTTCTCCTCTTACCTTACTACTGTCTTACTCTACCAACCTGCCGTAGTAGTTACCTGTATTCAAACTCGTTTGAGAACCTCTGTGACTTCCTGTCCCTTCAGTGTCTCAGTCTGTCTTGACTTGCGGACTTGTTGTTTTTGTTGCTATGAAGTTGGTTAGTCTCAACCGTAGACCCCCTTGGAAAGTCGGACGAGACTATGGACTATGTTGAGACTAAAGCTCGAGACGTAGGATCACGGTGAGTGGATATGACTAAGGTTAGATGTAAATTAGTTCAAATGACTAAGAATAGATGTCAATTCGTTCAAAAGACACTGAATCTTCTGGGAGAGTCAGGGGTTGTGGTTCAGTGTGTGTTTATTTTGATCGACGACTGTGTGTATTTTATAAAAGAACTACTAAATCTCTAACAAAAGTGACTAAAAAAAAGAAACATTGAAATTTATTTTGTGTAGTATGAGATTCATCAAACCTGAAAACAGGGAGACTACCTAATGAAGAGTGTGAGTTCATATACTGTAAAAATACTGAAATAGAGGGTCTAACAACTTGATATACAGATGGTGGAAAGGTAAGGATCCGTCTTCTCGAATCGTAGGAAATACTTCTACATTATAGCCGTGTACACCAAAGGTGGTTTACTAAGAATTTTTAAGAGTTCTGATTTAGGACTCGGTCCCTACGAGGAGTACGTACGTAAGTAAGGGTGAATCTTTGTGGAGACTCCAAGAGTTGTTGACCTACGATTCCTGTATCGAGGTTCGTTTGTCCGTACCAAAGGTGGTTTCTTTAGAACGATAGGAGACGGGTAGAAAGTTCGGGATGGGATATCCGACTCTTCGAAACAATCGGGATCTTACCTCTGACAACGACGGGGGTTCTACGGGGACCTAAGGAAAGTGATCGAGACACAAGGGTGAGGGTAGGGGTCGGAGGTGAGGGAGACATTATTAGAAGTCTCCTAATGAAACTTTGACTTCGGTGGAGTGAATATATTTTGGGTTTTATGGACTCTCACTGTGGTGGGACAACCCGTCGGGTATCAGTTACTGATTGTTGAGGAAACGAAATTTTACACTGTTTGAGACGTCACATTAAATGTCACGTCTTAAGGTGTATCTAGCCCGACTCAGACAACGAACTTTAGGGTGGGAACGAACCGAGTATAATCAAGAAGGATTACCTATAAAGGAAATATTTAGTGATTGTGGACTCACGGACCAAGTCCGAGACGAAGACCTTCCTGAGTTGGATATCGGTGGACAGACGAATAACAATTCGATATCGTAAATAGTGTGATAAAATGAATCACACTCAGTTCACTATATTAGATACAACGGTCAACGTTCTCCTACCTTTAGTACTAAGTAAGTAGAAACTTTGGGGGTCCAGTACTGTGTGTCAACCTCGAGTCATTTAAAGACCACTTGATTGAGTTCAACTATACGGAGACCGTACAGAGTGGTGGGGTAGAGGTGGGAAACGGTAGGTAAAGAGACTAGAATAGGGATGGAAAGACAGAGAACTATTGAGTGGAGGTGGTGTGACCGGAAGAATTAACAAGGAGATTATATACTTTAGGTGAGAACAGAGACTAACCTTATGAACCGGTGGTGGGGGATGGGGAATGGGAATGGAACGGAGACGTTCCGGGAGGAGGGAGTGATTTAAGTCCAGAGACGAGTTTCCTGAAGAACAGTCTCTCCGGAAGGGACCAGTCTACTAGGTTTCGGGGGTGAGGGATGGTGTTGACACTAAGAGATTACGACTGAAAGAGATGGTCGTAAGGTACTTCCATAATTCGGGGTATCTTTTACTTAAGTCACTGACAAAAGAGGGTAGAGGGTTCCTACTATGGTCCACCATAGTAAGATCAACGTATCCCCTCTTCAATTAAGTAGTATAAATTTCCGATGGAAACCCGTGGTCTCGAATTAAGAGACCACCTTCACTATCTTTTCCCGACAAGATTTGATCGCTGTTGGGGGGTATATATATATATATAAAAAAAAAAAGAAAAATCGAGAATAGTTGTAAACTGTTTAATAAAGAAACAGAGGGACGGAATGGGGAGTGATCTTATATTCCTGTACCTAAAACTAAGTCAGAGACGAATAGTTTTCATGGATCTTGACCATATATTATCTGTGAGTTTTTCGTAATAAACTTATTTGAAGTGTCCTACACACGTATGAACACACGATAGTGAACTCAGCATAGGTCAAGAAACGTTTGGATACCTGACATCGGGTGGTCCGAGGAGACAGGTTTCCTAAGAGGTCCGTTCTGATGACCTCACTCAACGGTACGGGATAAGGTCCCTTAGAAGGCGTAGGTTTCTAACTTGGACGTAGAGGACACCGATGACGTAACGTCCGTCTAAGGAATGACGACTCGGTGTTCCCTTCGGGTCAAAGTGTCCTATCTAAACACAATATTGAAAAACATACTTTTGAAAGGTATCATTTTCCTAAAGTACAACTTTGAAGGGGTACAACTTTTTTTACATAAAATATCTAATGAGTTCACTTTACTACTCTTATATGTCTTCTTGACATGTTCCTTCCAGAATTACTGAGTCTATTGGTACTACCACACTAGCGAATGGATCCCGGTCTGTAGGACCCGACACTTCGGTTCACTTGGCAGTCTTCGTAATGATGTTTGTTTCGATCACTTCCACTACCTTAAAGTCGACTCGATAAAGTTTAGGATTTTCTACTACGACAATTTCACGACGTGTATCACACGGTCGTTTAAACCTTTTGAATCGTCACCGGTGTTCTGACCTTTTCCAGGTAAAAGTAAGGTCAGGGTTTCTTCCCGTTACGGTTTCTTACGAGTTTGATGATGTGTTAACGTGAATAAAGTGTATGATCGTTTGATTACGAGTTTCAGGAAGTTCGATCCGAAGTCGTCATATACTTGGTTCCTGTAGGTCTACATGTTCGACTTAAATCTTTTCCGTCTCCTAGGTCTCTAGTTTAACGGTTATAGGTAACCTAGTATCCTTTTCGTTCCTTTAAGGTCTTTTTGTAGATGAAGACAAAATAACTGACGTGATTTCGGAAACTGACACACTTAGTGTCGTTTGACACCTTTTAAGAAACTCTCTACCCTTATGGACTAGTACAATGGACGGAGGATTCTTTGGACATACGTCGAGTTCTCCGTTGTCAATCTTGGTGTGAACCTTGTTGTTTCGTCAAGGTTTAACCTTTTCCTCATGAAGTTCCGACACATAACGAATAACTTTGAATAAATTGAATATACGTCTCATTTAGTACGTTTTAGGACTCGAACTACTTAGTACTCGATTTTAGTTCTAACGGTCCTCTTTATAGTTATTGGAGTCTATACGTCGACTATGGTGGGAGTACTGTCTTTCGTTTCTCCTTGTTTTGTCGGAGAACTACTACCACTTTGTCCTCTCACTTTTTCGACCGAGTTTTGAGTTGTAAGTTTTTGTCTATATTTCTTGTCTCAGAACTTGAGACACCCTCTTCTGCTCCCAACCTACTAAACTCTCTTATCGTGACTTTGTACATCTAATGGTATACATTTTATCTAGTGGTCAGGTTCAAGTTACGTGGTCAGGTTCGGTCACGTGAACCTGTTGGGCCTCCCTACCCTACCCCTTCTTCCACCCTCCCCCCAAGCCTTACCCCCTATGTACATGTGGGAACCGACTAAGTACAGTCACATACCGTTTTTTTGGTGGTGTTATAATATTTCATTAATCGGAGGTTGATTTTAATTAATTAATTAAATTTTTTGAACCTAACAACGTAGACCAGGGTAGTGAAGTACCATTTACCCCTTTTTACCTTTGTCCCTCTTTGAAATAAAATAACCCGAGGTTTTAGTGACGTCTACCACTGACGTCGGTATTTTAATTTTCTACGAACGAGGAACCTTATTTTCGATACTGTTTGGATCTGTCGTATAATTTTTCGTCTCTGTAATGAAACGGTTGTTTGCAGGAATCTCAGTTTGGATACCAAAAAAGTCATGTCTACACTCACAACCTGATGTTTCTTCCGACTCGTCTTCTTAATTACGAAAACTTAACACCACGAGAACTCTCAGGGAACCTGTCGTTCCTCTAGTTTGGTCAGTTAGGATTTCCTTTAGTTAGGACTTATAAGTTACCTCCCTGACTACGACTTCGACTTCGAGGTTATGAAAGGGGTGGACTACACTTCACGGTTGAGTAACCTTTTTTGAGACTACGACCTTTTCTAACTGTACTCCTTTTATCATGTTGTCTCCTACTCTACCAACCTACCGTAGTAGCTAGTTACTACTCAAACTCAAACTCAAACTCGTTTGACCCTCTGTCACTCCCGGTCCCTTCGGACCTCACGACGTCGGGTGTCTTAGTGTCTCAACCTGTGCTGATTCAGCTGACTTCTTGTAGTCGTCCACGTTACAACTCTGTTACAATTTACTCCTTCGACTTCTTAAATAGATATATTATTATTACCCTCCGAAATTAGTAGGTTTGTGTTTCATCACTTTCAGCGAGTCAGCACAGGCTAAGAAACGCTGGGGTACGTTAAGAGGTCAGGTACCTTAAGAGGTTCGGTCTTATGATCTCGTCCATCGACCAAGGAAGAGGTCCCTTAGAAGGGTTGGGTCAGTAACTTGGGTCCAGAGGGTGTAACGTCCACCTAAGAAATGGTGGACTCGGTGATCCCTTCGGGTTCTTACGACCTCACCTATCGGATAGGGAAGAGGTCACCTAGAAGGGTTGGGTCCTTAGTTTGGTCCCAGAGGACTTAACGTCTGTCTAAGAAATGGTCGACTCAATAGTTTTGTGATTCATTGGTTTACGAGTCAGTCCTACCCTCTACCCCCATCCCCATCTTCCGACCTACAATTGTTTAACTCCTGGCGAAAGATTTACGGTGTACCTCCCCTTTACCTCTCTTGAAAGTAGGATTTGTCCTAGTCTTTACCTGGGATCTCTAACGACACCCACTCTGGGAACCGTTTTTAATTATTGTATTAATTTAAAGTGTAGGAGTACCCTGTCCACTTTTGGTTCTTAGGGTAAGATATGTGAGATCTAAAAAAATTTCCCTTTACACTATTTACGTCCGGGGTAAATCCTTTGTTAACTTCCTGAAATTTTTCAGTTATTGGGTGTTCTTTCTGATATATGAGAAAACAACGACAAACGAAAGGTACTTTTCGTAAATTGGTTCCTTAGTTTTATTCTTAATCTCCATCCTCGATTTTTCTCTTGAAGATCAAGGTATATTTAATAGTCTCTATTTTATCCCGTGAAGGGGATTTAACCATTCCCACAATTACATTTCATTTATTTCTTTAGTTAGTTAATATTTACTCTTATTATTGATGTTACTTTTGTGAAACTTCTCGTGGAATGTTTACTGAGACTTTGGTTATTTTCCTCCAATTGTACAGTTCCCTCCTTCAGTGAGTTTTTATTCACCTTAGGAAACTAGAACCACTCTATTTCCTAAACAAGTTCTTACCTTTCCTCGTATAAAGTGTCCGACTTAATAAACGACGTTTAATTCTATGACTTTCTCATTATATCACTGAAGGAAATGATCTGATAGGTGTTTTTGCCCGTTCAATCTTAATAAACTGACATTGTCACTGGTACATTTGTCTTGTGAAGTGCTTCAACTTGTTAGTTACACCTGTTTGGTATTCCTGACTCTCTCTTAGACGAGTGACTTTCCCGACTGAACACATTGACTTCCCCACTTTACACATTGACAATGGGTAAGAATGTTTTTCTGAGTCTTCTCTGGACTCTTTTCTATTAGGGTTTGTTTTAAATGAAACCGAATTTAGAAGTTTCTGAAACTAGGAGTTAATATCAGAGGACTGAAACGGACTGAATTTTATTGAATTACTTTACCGATAAACTAATTTAGACTATTCTTAATATACATTGGAACAAGAACGACAACAAAGAATAGAGAAAACTGTAGTTGACACGACACGACACGACACGACAAGAATCAGCGAGTCAGTACAGACTGAGAAACGTTGGGGCACTTAACATTGGGTGGTCCGAGGAGACAGGTACCCCTAAGAGGTCCGTTCTTATGACGTCACCCAACGGTACAGGAGGAGGCCCCTAGAAGGGTTGGGTCCCTAGCTTGGGTCCAGAGGGTGTAACGTCCGTAACTGTAATTGATGGTGAACACTGAAAGAACCGGTTAATGTGAATTTCAATGTTGAAATTTTGTTTGACTTTCGGACCGTGTATTATTTGTAAGTCATTCACAATGGACGAAATTTTACTTTAAAAAAAAGTCATCTATTTGTTTTTATATTTGTGTATTTTTACTTTATTTTATTCAATGTCTGACAAACAAAGAGGGAGAGGGGGTGGAAATAAACGAAATTTTTTTTTTTCTTATGACTCTAAAGGGACCTTAAGGTAGTCGGTAGAGGACGAGGTAGTCGTTGTCAGGAGACTGTTTTCAATGATGATTATTCCCCAGGGGTTTGTACTGGGAGTATATAAGGATATTGATAAAAACGAACTCTCGAACATACCGAGTTTGAAGAGGACTCTAGAGTCTTATCGTTGGGTAATTCCTTCTTATAAGTCCAGAAGACAAAAGTTTCTGAAAAAAAAAAAAAATTTGTCTAAGTAAAGGAGAACCGATCTCGGGAGGGACGTCAAACTACTAATGGAAGGATTCCAATCTTTAGTAAAGTTTCTACTGAGACTTGGGTCAGGACACGAAAACGGTTCCTAAAACTATAGGTATCAAGATTTAGAGAGAAGAGACAATGTACAGTAAAATTGTGTGTAAAAAATAATTTTGGAGTTCGACCCAGTAGCCTAATTACGAAAGGTGGAGTCTCTCTAGTAAACTTTACTCGACGTCTTTTCACGAAATGAGTAGAGGAAGTCAAACGAGGATGTGATACGGAGACGAGATCCGTCACCGGTAATGGTTCTGAGGGGAGAGGGTAGATTCAAGTCTCGGAGGAGAGACTCGGGGGTGTCGCTGGACCGTGTCGGGGATTGCACCGAAGACAGTGTCACGTAGTTTGAACCGGCAAGTCATAGAGTGCTAGGGATGATCTGATTCAAGACACTCCCGTTGAATCCTAAAGATAGAACAGGAAATGACCTGTTCTGTTAACGGGAGTCTTGTTGCAGACCTTATTTCATTCATGGGTTGTTAGTAAATACTTCACTTACCTTCGAGAGTAGGAATCTTAAGAGGGAGATGAAGACACTCGTAGAGACTGCTAAAACGAGACTTGGCCCGTTAACGGTAATGAATAATCGTCCCGAATAATAATGGCAAGTAAATACAAAGTAAAGGAAAGGTCCAAAACACAAGACGATTAATCTCACACACATTTGTAAATTCAAGGGGAGTCCAATTTGAGAAAAGAGGTGAGAACTTAAAGAAGGAAAGGGGGACGATTAATATCATTCTAGTAGTTTGGATCTATCATGATGAAGTTAATACTGAGTACCTATGGAGTATGTGTAACGGTCACTAATGAAGTTATCGGTATTTAGGATTGTTTATTTAATGTTTTGTTATGAAAACTATAAGGTGAGGAAAGTCAAGTCAAGTCAAGTCAGTGAGTCAACACAGACTGAGACGCTGGGGCACTTGACGACGTACGGTCCGGAGGGACAGGTAGTGGTTGAGGGTCTCAAGTGAGTTTGAGTACAGGTAACTCAGTGACTACGGTAGGTTGGTAGAGTAGGAGACAGTAGGGGAAGAAGAGGACGGAAGTCAGAAAGGGTTTACTCAGAAAAGTTTACTCAGTCGAGAATCTTAGTCCACCGGTTTCATAACCTCAAAGTCGAAATTGTAGTCAGGAAGATTACTTATAACTTCTGACTAAAGGAAATCCTAACTGACCAACCTAGAGGAACGTCAGGTTCCCTGAGAGTTCTCAGAAGAGGTTGTGGTGTCAAGCTTTCGTAGTTAAGAAGTCACAAGTCGAAAGAAATATCAGATTGAGAGTGTAGGTATATACTGATGACCTTTTTGGTATCGGAACTAATCTACTTGGAAACAGTCGTTTCATAGTAGAGACGAAAATTATACGACAGCTCCAACCAGTATTGAAAAGAGGGTTCCTCATTCGCAGAAAATTAAAGTACCGACGACAGTGGTAGACGTCACTAAAATCTCGGGGGGTTTTATTTCAGACGGTGACAAAGGTGACAAACAGGTAGATAAACGGTACTTTACTACCCTGACCTACGGTATTAGAAACAAAAGACTTAAAACTCGAAAGTCGGTTGAAAAAGTGAGAGGAGAAAATGAAAGTAGTTCTCCGAGAAATCAAGAAGTAAAAGACGGTGAGGAAATGTAAGGTCAAAAAGATTCATCTTTGAAGGAAAGAATACTCAAAAGGACAGTGATACAGTATCAGTGAATGTCTTGTGATACGGTCACCCAGAGTTTGATCTCACACGTAATTTTAGTGAATCTTCCGAAGATTAGTTATGCCGTGTTGTCTTAATAACCTAGAATGGGACTCTCACAGACTAAGTCATTCAAGCGACACTCACGACCCTTACATGTAAAATTTGTCCCAGTTCCTCCTACGACTACGAAAACGGATTCTTGGTGTTGAATCTTAGTGACATGATACAGTAATTTATTGTTTGGGGGTTTGTTATATTCTTTTACATTAATTATTCATAAGGTACATACTTTCATTAATGAGCGACACTAACCGATACTGGTTTCCTCATTGGAGTAAGGTCCTACAGTCAAGTCACACCGTGATGTTGAGTTTACTAGTCGGTCAACAACTTATATTAAGTTTTCTTTACATAAAAAAGAAAGGTATTTTGAAATACATAGAAAACAATGACTTTAAGTTCTTTCAATGTTACCTTTTTTAAAGTCCTTTCTTGTCGATCGGACTAACTTTCGTCCTCAAAGTGGTCTGTCTTTCGACGGAAGATTCTGGTTTACTTTCCCCTCTAAAAAAACAACAACAACAAAGTCTTACCATCTTCGATTCTTCATCCTGTTATTATTGGAGATTATAGTTGTTGACATATGTATCTCACTAGTGAGTTAAAACTTTATACCCTTACGTCTTCCAGGACACTTTGAACTCGAACCCCTTTAAATACTTTTTCCATGATGAAGTAAGTTACTCATATTAAACACCATGGGAGTTGAGGACTCCCCCGAAGGGTCCACCGCGATCGCCATTTCTTGGGTGGACGGTAACGTCCTCTACACTCTCTGTTCTCAAGTTAGGGATCCAGCCCTTCTAGTGGACCTCCTCCCGTGTTGTTGGGTGAGGTCATAAGAACGAACCTCTTAGGGTACCTGTCTCCTCAGACCGTCCGATGTCAGGTATCCTAGTGTTTCTCAGTCTGTGCTGCCTTCACTGAATCGTGTCGTGTCGTGTCGTATTGAGGACTCCCCCGAAGGGACCGAGTTTCCATTTCTTAGACGGACGTTATGTCCTTTTCGTCCAAACTAGGGACCTAGTCCTTCTAGGGTACCTCTTCCTTTATCGTTGGGTGACACCTTAAGAACAAACCCTTTAGGGTACTTGTCTCCTTGAACCGTCTGATATCAGGTACCCCAACGTCCTCAGTTTGTTCTGAATCACTAATTTGGTGGTGGGGGTCTTGGGGACTCTTACTACACTCATCCCTTTTATTTCTATTAGTTTTACACAAAAACAGTTCACCTACTTATTTTGGTATTTAAAAATCAAAAAGTGACAAGTATCTTCCCTCCTGGTGAATGGAGGGATAGTGTATAGGGACCACGACGGAAACCATTTTTTCATATACCATTTTTGAGGGACTCTAGACAGAATATTAAGTCAAGATTAGGAATTCCGGTGTATTCACTAAACTCTGGAAATCTGAAGTACACTAGGTAAAGTGGAACCTTATACCGGACACTAGGTTCAAGTTCTGGTCATTGATTTTATAATTTCACTCACTTATTATCAGGGTAAATAAGTGAGTACGTACGCCACCCAAATTCTTTCAGAAGGGATCCGTACTAGGGACACACTTAAAATCCTGTCTAGACAGTAGGTCCCGGTTCCGTGTCCGTCTATTTTGTATTCTGTGTCTTCCCTTTTTCCTACTCTCTGTTTGATACCAAATTTCGTTCAAATGTTTCGTTTACGAACGTCTTACTCCGTCCACATACACAATACATACAATCAGTGAATCAGTACAGGTTGAGAAACGTTGGGGTATCTGACATCGGACGGTCCGAGGAGATAAGTACCTTAAGAGGTCCGTTTTTATAACCTCAGCCAACTTACATCTTTCCTCATATCGTCTATTATTCCGGTATTTTTCTTCATCCCCGGTACAACAATGACTCAACATCGGGTAATGACGTTACACCCTTACGTTTATCTAGTGTAGAGTATTGTAAAATGATTAGATCTTTAGACGAAAAAACACTCTTAAATAGTAAAATTTTTATTTAGAGATACCCGGTTCGTATAGACATTTAGTCTATACCCGGTGTCTATGTAGGGAACCGATTGTACCAGTTAAGGGTAGGACTTTAGAGGGGGCGAGGAAGAGTCTTGACACGATACACTAGTGACACTTCACGTTCTCTTCGACCCTTGACATCTCAACAAAAAAAAAAAAAAAATCGTCTCATGTAACAACAGTACCTATTTTAGACCTAAGGTACTGATTTTTTCTTTCCTCCGGTGTATAGGATTCTCCTTTATACGGGGTATGAAACTTTGTGATCCAGGCTCTCTTAAGGTCTCTGTAAGAGGGTCGAGAACTTGCTAGAAACCTCCAGACATCCAGTTAGGCAATCAGATTCATATTTCACTGAACTTGACAAAATAATATCTTGATGTAATTTAATTTCCTGTTTAATAACACGGTTTACACCGGTAAAAGTTAGATCATGTCTAAAAGCATTTCATCTCTTTACCCTTTCTTTTCGATACGATTTTTAAGGTCCGTGTGTTTAATTTTGAACTTAGGGACGAAAACGACCCTGAAAGAACTCTACTGTCTACATGAAGAGACAGTAACGGGGTCAAAGTTCCGTTCGTTTACAGACTCTTCAGTAATCTAAATTTAATGAAACCCTTTATAGAAACGTCAGTTTTGGATATACGTGGTTCATGTGTAAAGAGTAAAAGTACAGTTACTGATAGAATAAACTTCTCAGATAACACGATTAAAATTTTGGGTCTTTCTTTTCCGTCACTAGTTAATCATTACTACGTTACTAGAACCCATTCCTAACTAATTCGAGAGTCCTGATGAAATGAGAAGGGACTAAAATCTAAAAGATTGAAGTGGAATTTGTTGTATTAGTATTACGTAGATTGACTCTGTGATTCTTGTAGTTAAAGTCCGAAAGATATGAAAGTTCGCTAGAACCTAAGTGACAAATAAAGTGGATCTGAAGTAAAAGAAGTCTAAAATACTATTAGTTCACACATGAATAGGAATATACGGTAAGTGACCCTTCTTTCTCTTCAGTAAACGAAGGTAAAAAATAATTAAAGATCTAAACAAATGAAAAATTAAAACACCCCGAAAAAAAAAAAAACCATGGATACACTTCAGAAGAACTAAATTGTAGAGATCAATAGTTCTAAAAGGTCGTGACTACTACAGACTCCTCAAACAGTTATCGTTGTGTTTAGGCGTAAACTTGTAATTTAGGAACCACGATTTTAACAAATGAGACCCGACATGCTGGTTGAGAAGACCACGGAAGTAGATAAAAACAGTTTCTCCCGACGGTCGAAAACATCTCGGTTATAAACACAAAGTTAGATCGGTTCAGAGAATCCTCAAGTAGGAAGTAATCGGAAGGTCATTCTTGACAGTTCCGAGACGGAAAAGGATGTCGAAATCCCTGACTGAAAAGGAGGAGAGGTATAAGGTTTCGTCTTTAGTCTACTTTTAATAACAAAGAAACAGTTAGGTCTTCAAAGTGAATATAATGTAATCGGAAGTCTTTGTGTACGATTAGAACACTGAGTCAGGAAAAACATCTGAAAATTCGAGTACCAAGTTCTATATTTTGTGGGAAGGTAAAACCTGTCCGTAACTAAACCCGACCTATATATTCTTAATGTCGAAGACCCCAAATAGGTTATCACACATTTTTTGAGAAGAGTACGGTGGTCTTCAAGTCTCCATCCGACTGTATCGTCGACACGTTCTAGTAACGTCGTCCAGTCCCAGAAGACCTTTCGTCTGAGACGTTACCTCTGACTTACAACTCGTCAAGATAACCCTAATTGTATAAACCCCATTCCTTTCCATTGTCTTAATCCATTTTCCTTCTTCGACCCGGTACTACACCAGTGTTGTCTAGAGGCTGTTAGTATACCCCTCGAGATTTCGACCGGGAAGTCTCAAAAGAAATGACCTTGTTCTTTCGTCCCGAAATATGGGAGAACAGTTAGTCGTAGTAACCTACGACCGATTGGTAGTCTTCCCGTACTCTACGCCACACCCCACTGACAGAGGTCCATTCCTGTTAAAGGTCACTCCCGATTGTTCATTCCTTGTGGACGATAGTTCTCAGAGTCGTCACCCCTAGTTTCTGGTCAAGACTCCCCTCAAATACGACAATGTCGCGTTATAGGTGGTGTCTACAGTTACCGGGTCTGAGGAAAAAGGAAAGACGAGACGGTGAGATTCGTACACCGAAAGCACAAGTACTAACCAAGTACTAGAGTTCTACCGATAAAGTGGGGATCAGAATACAGATATGAGACTCATTCTCGTTCTTCCTTCGGTTTTCTTCCTTTTACATCGTGGATATAGTCTTTTCGTTGATAAAGGGTCTTTACAAGTTGTTAGAAGATAATACAGAGTGACCTTTGGTAACAGTATACTGATAAGATCGACGTTTGTTACGACTTTTTACACAAAATCGGTCTGTGTGATGACGGAATTGGTTTTAGCATCTAGTCTCCAAAAAATTCCTTTTCTTCTTTTATCTATAACTGTAATCGTTGATTGTCAAGAGGGTTTGGTAAACTAAAAGTTCTTCTAAATTGAAGGTAACAGTTCTTCAAGTACTGAGGAGTTCCTTAAAAAAGTATAAAACAATGTTCTTGAGTGAAGAGATAGAATTAGCACATGATCAATATGATGATGGAGAGAGACATCAGTGACCTCCAATCTGAAGAAAAAGATTATCAGTACAAATAGAGTTGTATGATTGAGATTTTGAAGAAAGACATACGAGGTAGTGAAAAGAGAAAATGTGAAAGAGAGAGAATGCGTAGGTACATATGTCTGTATGTGTTAAAGTGATAAGGACACAAGAATCTTCTCTACCATTGTTTGTTAGTAGGAATCGAAGAACAGTCTCGACGTAGTTTAATTCCATGTAGATCTCTATTCCTTCTTCTTTCTGGAACAGTTTTCTTTGTGTGTCTGTTGTCTCCATATTGTTCACGTTCTATCCTTTTGGACGGTTTCTTCTTAAATGGTCCTGATCCTGACGGTCTAAATCGTTTAGTTTTATCTTCTATGGGTCAATTTAAACTTAAAGTTTATTTGTCTCTTATTAAAAATCATATTCGTTACGTGAATCACAAACATAGGGGGACTTTACACATACAATTTAGGACTATTGGTTACACTACCCTAAATCTCCACCCCCAGAAACCTCCACTAATCCAATGTTCCTATCTCGAGTGGAGTACTTACTCCAACACGACCACCACCAAATCAGCGATTCAGTACAGGCTGAGAACGCTAGAGTACGTGACATCGGACAGTCCGAGGAGACAGGTACCCTAAGAGGTCCGTTTTCATGACTTCACCCAACGGTAAAGGAAGAGGTCCCCTAGAAGGGCTGGGTCCCTAGTTTGGACCCAGAGGACGTAACGTTCGTCTACTAAATGGTTGACTCAATCTGAGGTCTCTCGAGGGAACGGAGAAGACGGTTTACCCCAATGTTATTCTTCTACAAGTATGGACTTGGTCCTTCACCTGATAGTGATCAGCGACTAAGACGGTCACAGAACTAGAATCTGAAACGTCAGAGGTCTTAACACTCTTTATTCACAGACAACAAATTCCACGGATTAATTAGATACTATAAGACAATATCATCAAGTTTGTTTTCGTTATAGGGATTATACAAACCCTGTATGACTTTCAAACAAATGACAAATAGACTTTAAGTTTAAATTGACCTATAGGACCTAAAATAGTCCGGTGGGATTGATCCTCATCACAGTGATAGTGTACCAATCTCAGACAGTGACACGGGTAAAGGTATGACTGAAGGTTCGGTGACTGAAATGAGGAGGGAACCTTGATAGGGTGTTTGGAGATTGGAATCTTGGTGACAGGTTATAGAGACCTCTGAACGATTAATTACGTCAATTTATCTTCGAGATAAAACGTTGTTTAATGTAAAAATTATAAAGAACCTCGTGTCTAAGAGATCCGATATACCTATAAAAAGTTCACCCAGCGACTTAGGTGACTTTAATATACCTTTTAAAACACAAATCCGAATACATGTAAAAAGACCCCTCCTCCGGGTATCGAAAGTAGAGTCAGATTTTCCTTGATATCTGAGTTTTATCAAGTAAGGGTTCGTCTCCCGTGACTCTTTTGTGGTCCGTCAGACAATTAGAAAGGACGAATAAGATAAACCCCTGTCTTCTTTATAGTCAGTACCTTGTTTACACAATCTTGAAAAGACATATCCCTTTAAACCCCGTTTATCCTCTTTAAAGGTAAAGAAATAGTCGGGTTTTAGTTACTGTCTCAATCTGTAATCAGTCTTTCTAAAAAGTCGTTTCGGAGAATTAAAGTCTTTAGTGGGTGTGACCAAAGAGTCGTGGAGACACCCACTTCAAAGAGAGGAAATCGACGGTTCGACAACGTTTCCTATCTATAATCCCCGATGGTGTGAGGGACTAACTGGGGATCAGAAACCTCCTCGTTTAATTCCTCAAATAAACACCAGTTCAGGACATCTGTACTGAAACAGTAATGAAGAAAGAGAAGTCACAGAATAGATAAGTCCCACGAACTGTCACTTCTGGAGGATAATACTAAGAACCGAAGAGTAAACTCAAAGACAAAAAAATTATCCTATACGATGTTTGATCGTTCGTATCGTATAGGATATTTTCTTTCTTTCTTTGTTTGTTTGTTTTTGGTCTTTGGGTTTACTCTTCGGTTCTTAGTATTATCCTCCAGAAGTGACAGTTCGTGGGACTTATCTATTCTGTGACTTACACGATGTTTGATCGTTCACATCGTCTCTTCCGTTACCGTGGGGTGAGGTCATAAGAACGGACCTTTTAGGGTACCTACCTCCTCAGACCATCCGACGTCAGGTACCCCAGCGATTCTCAGCCTGTGCTGACTCACTGAAGTGAAAGAGAGAAGTGAAAGTACGTGACCTCTTCCTTTACCGTTGGGTGAGGTCACAAGAACGGACCTCTTAGGGTCCCTACCCCCTCGGATCACCCGACGACAGATACCCCGGCGTGTCTCAGCCTGTGCTGACTTCGCCGAATCGTCGTCGTCGTCGTCGTCGTCGTCGTCGTTCGTATCTCTGTCAGAACCCTAGATTACAGATTTTCGTCTTATAAGGTACGAAGAAGTACGAGGGAAGTCGAAGGTCCCGTACCGTACCAGATTGGGAACTTCAGAACAAGAGAGGATTGTTCAAAGGACTTAAGTACACGAGTATTCACTGTATAAGGGACATGGTATCGTTTAACCGTCCTTTTGGGGGTCTGTCTAGAAGTCCTAAGAGGTTACCAGGGACCGTATTGTGATAATTGATGTAGGGTCTCACCCAATACAGGTTATATGATACTCATAGAACTTCCTTGGTACAGAATAAACTGAGAGGGGGTTGAGGATGGATTGGGGTCTAGATCAAATCACGGTATTTATTTCGTTCCTCTGTGTTTACGAACAAATGAATAACTTACTTCCTACCTACCTACGTATTTAATTACGTATTCACTTTCGACATTTTCAGATGTTCTTTGTCCGAAGTCTATGGAATATATGTACGGTCGTACAAGTCAACACACACTGGGAAACGTTGGGGTGTCTGACATCGGGGAGGTCCGAGGAGACAGACACCTTAAAGGGTCCGTTCGTATGATCTCACCAAACGGTAGAGGAAGAGGTCCCCTAGAAGGGTTGGTCCCCTAACTTGGGCACAGAGAACACGGAGGACGTAACGGGTGTCTAAGAAATGGTGATTTGGGGACCCTTAAAGAGAGTCTATGGAAACTCTTCCTGATTGTAGTTCGAGGGACAAGATTTACGTCCAAAGAGGGGACTCCTCAGTTACGTCTTAATAAAGTAAGGAGAGGTCGGAGACCTTTCTCCTTCGTATAAATTTTAAACATAAGATGAGGACTCGCTAAAACAATAGAAAAGAAAACTTATATGACCACTTAACTAAACCCTTTCTTTTTCTCTTCTGTCAAAGGTTTTAGGATCTAGGTGGATTTTTGTATCGGGTAGTGCCAGTGATTGAGTCCTAGTCCCTAGTCTTTTCTGAAGACCTCCGAGGGTCTACCTATTCAAATTCATTTGTCCTATTGCTCACAACCTCGTCTTCCACTTTAGACACAAGACTCGTCTCTTTGGGATATGTCCACATATCAGATTCCTACTCTCCGAGGAACCGTGTAAACTGTATCTTGTCTCTCCCAAATATTCGGTTTGATTCTTCATGGTGTCAATCTGTACCCGTTAAGGAATTCGTGGGGATGAGGATAGGGATAGTGGGACTCGGGTTGGACCTGGGTACTGAGTTCTCGGATACGAAACTTCCCGGAAAAAGTTTTTAAAGGTTCAGGAAGAGATCACAAAATTTGATCAACTCACACTGTCATAGTCTCGGGTCTGACCCTGGACGTGTCTGAGAGACACAGAGAGGAAGCACACCGAGAATTAGAAGATGGGGTAAAACCCCCCAACTGGTCTACGGGGTCCTGAGTATGATACCCTAAAAGGACCCTGGGTTCTCGGTTCATTACCGAGGTCTTACAGTCAGACCGTTCGTCTAACGAGGACGATCTTCTACGTCATAAAGAATACACTCTAGTGCACTCGAATCCAGTAGTCTTACCACTACTATTTGAGTAAAACCTACTGAGTTTGACAAATATATCTCTAGGGTCTTCCTTATAAACGGATCTCAGACGTGTGAGATACCCGTCGAAACAATTCCTTAAACCTGAATTACGGTTTTCTTTCTCCTTCCTAGTTTGATATAATGGGGTTTCTAGGAAGACAGATTTAGAAAAAGTTAATTTTGAAAAAATAACGTCATTTTATATGTATTGTATTTTAAATGGTAAACTTTCATATGTCAAATCACCAGAGTTGTAAGAACACGTTGGTAATTTGAGAGGAAATGATATCATTCTTTGATTTTGAGTGAACAGGTACCAGTGTGTCCACCAGGGACTTTCTCGGGACGTGACTCCTCAGTCACGAAAGGGTGAGAAGGTCAAGTAAGTAAAATACCCATTCCTTTGACTTACGTCTTTCCGTCTCATTAGAAGGGGTTCAGTCTTCATCCTGATCACTCTAGAGGTCCAATCACGAGACGAAGGAGGTGGAGGGATGAAGTCCGACGGGAGTGGTAAAAGGAAGGGATGAAGAAAGGTGGTCCTTAAGGTTCGGAAGAACGTGGTTTTTACACTCAAAGAGTGTCGGTTAATAGTGGATTTTGCTAAAAGATTTAACCATCAACCCCCGCAGTTTAAGTAACCGACGTTATACAGAAGTGTGGTCTGAAGTCATCAAACAGTCAATACCTAATTTCTTTGATGACGGTACGAAAGGGTAGTGACGATTTCAAGAAGTACGTAACAAAAACCGACATTTAGTTCAAATTCCTTAACCTTCGTATTAAATCCAGTAAAGTTACATGATATCTGTGACTTTAATCAAACGAATTTTTATACCAGTAAATTTTCACAGACCGTGTATCATCCACTACTCATTCATAAACAACTTTTCACTTGCGTCCATAAAAAGTAGCCCAAAAAAGGAGGTGAATGGTTAATTCCATATTAAATATACGTCCTGTTAAATAGGAAAATCATATGTCAAGACTCTCTATTCTGTTCGTAAATGTCAGTACATTGGTGATGTTGTTAGTTCTATATATTATCCAGAGGGTAGGAGGTTTAAGGGGGAACGGGGAAATATCAGTTCGGGAAGGGGACCGGAGAGATCGGGAAGGGGACTGGAGAGTAAATACGTTCTTACAATATTTACTTTAGTATATAATACATCGGAAAACTGACACCGAACGAAGTGAATCATATTACAAGACATCCAAGAAAATACAACTACGTATACTCGACGTTGTAAGGTGTAAGGAGTAAGAGAGTAAGGACGACATACAACATAGTAACATATAATATAACATCAAATAGGTAGAGGGTCAACTTTCCATAAACCCGATAAAGTCTAAAGTAATACGTAACTTGAAATTAAACAAAAATAAATTTACAAATAGTTCGTAGACCTCGCTACTCTTCTTTCGTAGGAGTTTGGAAATCGAGTATAATCAAATGAACAAACAACACTATACATAACCTTGACCATTTCTGTAATCTCAATTCTGGTTCACATTCTTCTCGAAGGACTATCGTTTTATTCTCTGTATTACGTTTCGTATTGGCGTCTATGACTCTCAACAGACTGGGAGTAGGACATAGTTGAAACCTTTGAACTACTCGCAAATAGGAAAAAGACTGGTTGAACGTAGAACACTTACCCTTATAGGACGGGAGTATGACCCTCTTTGTGTAATAGTCTGGACGGGTGAAAGGTTGATAGAAACACCGGTACCGTTCAGTCTACTGAAGTCCAGGTTGTTAGTTTACAGTACGTCCTGTTAAACCAAACATTTTCTAGTTACCCCTAGACAAAAGACCCCTCCCACCGTCACTTCTACAAACCAAAGACCCTCGTCATTCTACCGTAAGACCGTGGTCACGAGTCGTACCGGTTACGATAGATACCATCGTTGTGACCGATTTCTCCGGTAAACAACGTTGATTCTCGTGATGATAGAGTCATCTCTCCCGGTCATTGACTCGAAAGAGAAGATGTTTTGTCTATTTTTAAAGAGTGGATAAACACTTATTGACAACTCCTATAAAGGGACATTAACGTGTGTCATCAGAGAGAGAGAGAGAAAAAATTCTAAGTGGATTTTTGAACGTGAATTCAAAATACTTAACGACCCGAAGGGGATGTTTACGTAAAAAATAGAATGTCCGTAGTATTCAGTTCTTCAACTAAACCACCACCAATAAAATATCCGACAATATAGTCTCGGTTTACACACCGTCAGTCGTCAGTGTCTCTGGAATTCTGTACATAATACATAAGATTTAATGAACATGAAAATAAAAATTTGAAAACTTTTTGAACAAAGACCAAAGGAGTGAAAATTTTCAAATACACTATTCCTTTTTACCTCGTGATAGATTCGAGGGTCTTTTGAGTCAATATACAGTACATATATGTCCGTACGAAACAAAATAACGTAAAACGTCTAAAACGTAACAAGTGTTTAACTTCCAAACACTGTTGAGACGTAGTTTGTTTAGATGACCACGTCAAAAAGTAGTCGTAAACGAGTGAAACACAGAGATACAGTGTAAACCATTAAACGTGTTAGAAAGTTTGTAAGAGTAATAATAATGTTAACAATACCACTATATATATTGTTAATAATGTTAACAATACCACTTAATTACTGAAAACTACAATGACGACACAATGGTATACTGAACAACTTCCGAACCTACTACCAACCGTAAAAATCGTTATTTCTTAAAAATTTAATTCTGTACATGTAACAAAAACTCTATATTACAACTACGTGTGAATGATCTGATGTCATATATAACAACACATTTGTAATGAAAATGTACGTGACCCTTTGGTTTTATAAAAACACTGAGTGAAATGACTTTATAAACGAAATAACTCCACCAGTCCCTGGTTTAGACGTGTTAGAGATACCGGATGGACAGAGAGAGACACATATGTCAGGTATCAGTCTGTACTGATTTCGCTGACTCGTTTCGTATATATATATGTACATACACATATATATATATGTGTGTGCATATATATATTTACGACGACAACGACGATTCAGTGAAGTCAACACAGACTGAGACACGCTGGGGTATCTACCATCGGGTGGTCCGAGGAAACAGGACCCTAAGAGGTCCGTTTTTGTGACCTCACCCAACGGTAAAGGAAGAGGTTACGTACTTTCACTTTTCACTTTCACTTCAACGAGTCAACATCGGTTGAGGATCGCTGAGGTACCTGACTTCGGATGGTTCGACGAGGCAGGTACCCTAAAAGGTCCGTTTTCTCATGACCTCACCCCACGGTAACGGAAGAGGTATGTGTGTGTGTGTGTGTGTGTGTGTGTGTGTGTGTGCGCGCGCGCGCATACTCACTTCAACGAGTCAGCACAAGCTGAAAAACGGTGGGGTACCTGACATCGGGTGGTCCGAGGAGGTAGGTACCTTAAAAGATCCGTTCTCATGACCTCACCCAACGGTAAAGGAAGAGGTCTCCTAGAAGGACTGGGCCCCTGACTTGGGCCCAGAGACTGTAACGTCCGCCTGCGAAATGGCAGGCTCGATGGTCCCTTAGGGCATATATACATACATACATATATTAAACAACAACAAGAACTCAACGATTCATGACAGACTGAGAAACACTGGGTCACCTGACATTGAATAGTTCGAGGAGACAGGTAATCTAAAGGGTCTATTCTTATGACCTCACCCCAACGGTAAAGGAAAAGGTCCCTTAGAAAGACTGGGTCCCTAACTTTACCGTAGAAGACGAACCGTCCGTTTAAAAAATGGTGACTCGATGGACTCTTCGGGATATATAGAGATATGCATTGACCACTCTTTAAAGTTTGACATGTCTTTCCATGTTTTACTTTTATTTTCGAAAAACGGAGTCACGTGGTCGATTTAAATATAATTTTTTTTTTTTTTTTTTTTTCGAACAACGGAAATGATTTCGAGTAAGAGGGTTTCTATTGATGTAAAGGAAGTTCCTTTTTTTTTTCACGTAGACACTCGTAAATTCTAATGTAAACGAATTTAAATGTGTTCTCTATAGTACGACATGTATTAAAAGACATGGGAAAAAAAAAGGGTGGATTATTATACAGATTCTCTAGAAAACTATAGTCGTATATATCTCCCATGTCTTCCCTTACCGTTGGGTGAGGTCACAAGAACGGTCCTCTTAAGGTACCTGTCTCCTCGGACCACCCGGTGTCAGGTACCCTAACACTTCTCAGTCTGTGGTGACTCCCAGACTCGTGCATTTCTCCGTCGTAAAGAAAAATTTATAGAGGGATTATCAGATAGAACAATGACATGCATTAATTAAATTGACCAGGAGATTTCCTACTTGTGAAACCAAAAGATGTCCGAAAGTGATAATGGTTTTTAAAACGTTACTTACAGGTGTTTGGACATAGAACCACTTTAAAACGTTCATTTAAGGATCCTAACTTTAACTCTCTGTTCAACCATATTCTGAACTTTCTAAACTATCTACAACGATTTAACAGGAGGTCCTTTGATCGTCTTTTAATTATATGATATACGTTTAATTATACGATTATAGCATATACATAAAATAGTCATAAAGGTAAAGGTACATAAGAGTAGTAGTAACCTATAGTAGTTAGTAAATTTAAAAATGGTTATCCCCTTTTACCATGGAGAACAGAATTAAAGGCAAATAAATTAATATTAAAAGTCTAATATTAATATTAAAAGTAAATAAATTTTTTAGAAATCTACTTAGATAAAGACCTTGGATAAAATTACGGAAAAACTTAATTATACCAGATATTTTTGGATATGCATAAGGTAAAGAAATCTTATAAATTTTTCGTGACAGGACAGAGATTTAGTCACCACACGGTAGAACTGACGTGTAAACTTTGTGGACCCAACGAAAAATTTTTATGGAAACGGACCCGGAATAGGGTCTGGTTAATTCAGTCTTAGAGACCCTCACCCCGGATCGAAACTGTAAAAATTTTTCGAAGAGCCCACTAAGTGTTCGTGTTAGTTCCACCTTGTGGTGACGAGATTTACGTAATATTACCTGAAATGTTTATTTATGATACAACTTTTCCAAATTCCGAGTTCAGGATCTACCATTATCGACTTACATATTTTCGTTTTGTAAAAGAATTGACATGAAAAAAAGTTTGTCCCAGACTATAAGGATTACCACTTCCCTGTCGGAGGAACGAGTCGGAGGCAAAGTGACATATGGTTAGACATATCGGTCATAAAGTCATCCTTTACTGTTTGAGTATGAAATGTTTAATTATTAACTACACTGGTTTGGTGTCTCTGAGTGAGCGTCTTACCACTAATTATAGAAATACTAGTTTCCACATTCTTATGGAAGGACAACTCAATACTGACATTAACCGAGTGGTAGGTACCTCTTTTTCTTTTCTAATAGTATTTCTTTCTTTCGGTGGCGGTGGAGTACACTTCTTCCGGGAAATTTCAGATGAACAGTGAGAAGTCGAAGGGACCAAGGACACTGTCTACACAGTGTTCGACAGAAAAGAAAGTGATCTCGATTTGGTCGTTTATGAATTATCCTCTTTTTGACAGATCCTTTACTAGGTCAAATAACTAAGTTGAACTTAAAAGATACTATAGTCCTTTCTAGTCCTTTTCATCATTGTCATTGACAAAATGTTTTAAAGATTTACATAAACGTAAATTTTTACGTTTTAGTCTATTGCACTCACCCTTTTCTTTAAAAATTAAGAGCATTAAATCAACGAAAACTAAAGGTCTGAGTATGATTACAGACAAAAGAGGGTAAGAGGTTTCCTTGGTCTAATGTAAAAGTTTTTAACAATTATCGTTACTAATCTTGTATCTCTAGAAAATTTTTATGTAACTTCCTAATTTTTGATTCTTTAGTGATGATTGATTGAGACGACGACGACGATTCAGTGAAGTCGGTACAGACTGAGACACACTGGGGTATCTACCGTCGGGTGGTCCGAGGCGGCAGGGACTCTAAGAGGTCCGTTCTTGTGACCTCACCCAACGGTAAAGGAAGAGGTTACGTACTTTCACTTTTCACTCTCGCTTCAGCGAGTCGGCACAGGTTGAGGATCGTTTGGGTACCTGACGTCGGGTGGTCCGAGGAGGCAGGTACCCTAGGAGGTCCGTTCTCGTGACCTCACCCCACGGTAACGGAAGAGGGATTGATTGAGATTGTTATATTATAAAATTTCTTTTATAAACTTTGAAACCTTGAATCGAAGAGAGAAATTAACTTAAATAAGAGAATACTAAACACATGTCATATAACGTTTGTAAATTTCACAAATTAAACTACTGAAAAATTGTCTATGTGAGGACTTTGGTGGTATTAGTACTATTTCTTGAGGGAGTGAGGGTTTTCAAAGGAATACGTTGAAACGTCAGGGACCTGAGGCCCAGTGAAGGTTGGACAAAGGACAGAGATATCTAAACATACTTACTTTACTATGTCACACATGACAAAAAAACACCGAAGTAAAATGAGTCGTATTACAGATACTTTGTATAAGAGGAAATAACGTCTCTCGATGAGGTGACCACCTACACGAGGTCAAAGAAAAGGGTAAATGGACTACTTAAAACGTCAACAAAGGTCAGAACCCGACGACACTCATTACGAAGACACTTATAAGACCCTGATCGTGAACATGCTTTTTATTTGTTATATGAACATTCTACAATTACAATCACATATATAGTTCGAGATTACGTGTTTATATCAAGACAACTAAACCCCCCTCCCCTGAAATATTCGGAGATTATGATACTAAAGGTACTTTATACTCTACCGAAAAATGAGAGGGTCTAAAGAGACAGGGGTCTGTTTTATAGAAAGTCTACCATGTGTGTGCCGAGATAACCACGGTAAATATAGTACTACGTGGTAGACGAGTTGACACACACCGTTACTTGCAGAAATTGGTCAAGAAAAAGTTACTCCGGTCTTATAAAGGAGAACGGATAGGTAAGGGACTATAATTAGTACTACTCAAGTAGAAAAGTCTTCAGTGAGGGTAGTAATAAGACAGTACAAATTCTTTTAAGTGACCGTGGGGAACGGTCAAGAGGTGGACCGTACATTTTGAGAGGTACCTACCCAGAGGTGTGATCCTTCGGTTGTGTAAAGAGTATCGAGAGTCTGTACTAGGTCGAAGAGATGGTAGAAGTGTTATAGAGTATCCACGAAAAGGACTGAGACGAGAATGGGACGGATTGAAGGAAGTTTGAGAGAATACTAAGAGTGTAGTCGTAAACTGAAACACCTCAATCAGGAATGACTTAAGGATTTTAGGATAACACAATACGACATTAAGATTGTGAGTGAGAAGTCAATAAAGGGAATATAGACATATTAGAGGACTTAATATAAAACTAGAGGGAAATATATTTGTATTTTACTGTTTAAACCTTTTATATAACCAAGGATATACAGGAGGATTTGAGAATTATGACATATTAACAGTATTAACAGTGTTTGGTTTGGTAGAAACTGAAGTGAAACTAGTACGTTTACTAAATGAAGTAAATTACACTCTAGAGAAATAACGGGTCAGGAACCCATTCGACTTGGTCTTGAATCGGTGTTCGGTTTGAGACCGAGGGTCAAAACTTAATAACTTTGGACGGGAACCTACTTTATTATTCTACTACTAAAAGTGTTCTCAAAAAGTCTTCGTTTCCAGTCACTACATTTGGAAACCTCTAGAACTACCCGGGTCTAGGTTGTGTCCACGTAGGTTATCAGTCCCTTTTCAGTCGTTCCTTTCTTCCCTCTACGACTAAAGTTGTTAAGGAAAATCGTCTCATATAGTTTGGACTCATCTGACTCTTCCGATAAAAATTTGTGGGAAATGAAACACGGACTAAATATCCGTCTGTGATTTTTATAATTATTCATTTTGACCACGTCTAGATACTTGTACTACTCGAAAGTTAAAGACCTCGGTGTTCCACTGTCTGACGGTACTTCTACGGATGTAAGAGTATTATAGGACTTCCCTAGGTTGAAATTTCTTCTTTTGTAACCATAAATTTTAGGGTCAAACCGTAAATTGACACAATTTAGTAAGACAATGTGACCGTAATGAGTTTATCAGAATTTTCCTTAATTTTTTATCTAACATAATGTATAGTGTCTTCGAAATTATGTTTACGAGATTCGGGTTCCCTTTAATACAGGATACGTTTAACAAAGGGACCATAACCGAAAGAAAACCCAGAGAATTAGGGTAGAATATATCGATATAACTACATCCAGTTTCCAACTAAAATTTTACTGACATAATAGTACCGTTTACGTTCTGTTTGTCACAGACTTCATCACATAGTCACCCCCTTTAAATTAGTTCCTTTTGTTCTCGACCGTTTGTCTTAACAAGGGTTTGGTGAAATGGTTGGATAAGAACGGTCCTTTTGGTCCACGTCAGGAATTCGTGTATTGAACCCGTATAGTAATATTATTAATTTTTATCTTTATAGTTTCACACCATATCGATGAACCTTTTTCAAACCGTCATAACTTATTTCGATTTCTATATCTATGAATTTACTAGGTCGTTAGGTAGGGGTCTGTATTCGAGACGTCTTTGTGTACAATACACGTGGTTTTCTGAATTATATTCTTAGAAGTATCGTTCGTCGTAAAGAACATTATTGGAAATACCTTTGTCAGGTTACAGGTAATTGTCCCTTTACCTATTTATTGGACACTATAACAGAGTGTTATCTTATGGTGGTTCTTTCTGTAAAATCTGTGTAAAATCATACAAACAATGTAAATTAAAAAAAAATTCGTTCTTTTTACCCTTATTATACAAAATTCAAAGAACTGTTCTAATAAAAACGGGACATGTAATAGTTCCCTTAAGTTGTTATTTAGATAACGACCTAAATTATACACACACATAAAAATTTTAACTTTGTGATGGGTGAAAAATTTAAGAGTGACTTTTAAAGATAAATGAGTATAAGAGATTCACTAATGTAAAAGGTTTGTTCTTAATTATCCGGTCTTAATTTTGTACTTAAAAAATTTTTTTACTTTTGATCACGACAGAAACTAGGTTTCAACTCCCCCCCTCCCCCTCACTTTTATTACAAACCTTCGGTGGTAACCTCGTAAGGTTCCTAAATGTAAAGATCTGAAAAGTTGTCTCTGGTTGGACACTCTAGTACTCGAGAACACATACTGGAAGAAGTCAACTGGTAAGTAGAGTTTAGTGGATTAGGTGATAGACGGGAAAGAGAACACCCTGGGTCGTACTCCCATATACCTAATAACTAGATTAGTGCCCGGAACCTCCCCTTGTGAGACTCAGGGCCTGGGTCCTCTCGATGGTGGAATGGCTCGTGGGTACCCAATGTAACTGAGGTACAAAAGGAAAAGAGAGGTTATCTAGCTCCACTAATAAAATCAGACAAAACGACAGAGTCAGTCTCTTCCGTTACCGTGGGGTGAGGTCATGAGAACGGACCTTTTAGGGTACCTACCTCCTCGGACCACCCGACGTCAGGTACCCCAGCGATCCTCAACCTGTGCTGACTCGTTGAAGTGAAAGTGAAAAGTGAAAGTACGTAATCTCTTCCTTTACCGTTGGGTGAGGTTACAAGAACGGACCTCTTAGGGTCCCTACCCCCTCGGACCGCCCGACTTCAGATACCCCAGTGTGTCTCAACCTGTTCTGACTTCGTTGAATTGTCGTCGTCGTCGATAGAGTCATATACCTTTGTAATAAACTTCCGGTTTTTTTTTTTTTTATTATTAAGGTTAACTTTTACAGAAGAAAATACCCATCGAAAATTGTGTAAGTACTCTCTCTCAAAATAAAAAATCGAAAATACAAAGACCGTAAAAAGTTCCTAAAAATTAAGAACATAGGTAAATTTCTTTGACTGAAGTGACCGAGAGAGGAAAGAAGAATATCCATCTAAAGTTGTGATTTTACTTTGGTAAAACAAAAAATCGAAATCGACCTAAAACCATAAAAAAGTTTCTGAAAGTAATAAAATAAGTAATAGTTTCACTATTACTAGAGAGTGAAAAGAAGGATGTGAGGGACCTTAAACCTTAATGTAAACCACCCACTTTCTCTCATATATGGACTCGTTCTCGTTTCCTCTGTTTTGTTCGAGTCATGTGTCAAAATATCCAGTTACATGAAAGTCGAACTTTCCTGTTGTATTCTGGTATTTTTCAACAGTGAAATGTTGAATTTTACTCTAAAAACTGAGAAAGATATAAAAAAAGGTCACGTAGTCTGTCTCTGTGAAGAGGTAAAGAAAGTCCTAATTTCATAATTACAGTTCGACCCTCTCTAGGTTCCTTTTATCGATACGTCTTACTTAAGTCTCTTTAATATTCTTTGGGATTATAAAATTATATCTCTTAGTTCTATGAACTAGGTTTTGTTTGTCCGGATCTAAAAAGAAAGATAGATATTGGTAAAAACGTAATCTCTGTGGAAACTCTCAGATATCTTTCAATACTTACCATGTAGTGGGGTCTTTTTACACGTATCCGTTTTTTACAATGTATGTGATAGTCTCCTAAGTGTCTATGCGACTTCGGGTAGGTGGATAAAGTTGGGAAGTTGATTTGTAGACTTCGAGATCTCAGTACCCCGGGACCTCAAGTGAATCCGGAGTCTTTAGAGGTTTTTGTGTATGGACATAGACAAGGGAGTCAAAACGTGGACGAACACGTTGAGACGATCAGAGAAATGAACGTAAAACGGGACACGTAGATGAATATAGTAGTCGAGTGACTGAGACTTAATATCAGGTCAAAAGGTTTAGACTAATGAAGTCCGGTAGTAACAGGAGCATTCCCATAGAAGATCCCAGTCGTACAGAGGAGACTCGATTAACCGAAACTGATGGAAACTGAATCTTCTTCACAGAGTCTTCCTCCGACCCTTACCGATTAGAAGACTATAAACTGGACAGGAGGTAAAACGCGTTCCTAGAGTACTGTGATATATTTTTATTGGGGTTCATATATGGATACTTCGATCCTATTATACTTTTATTTCAAAATACGACACCTGGTGATATGTGGTCATCACTCAGTTACCATTCAAACGCTGATCTTAAACAGTATAACAACTGTGTAAGACTTGTACTACGGATACTTGTAATCACTATGTGTCTTACACGACTCTTCTTGTTACATTCGTTCGAAATGGTTTTCAAAAATTTTGTAATACGACGACTAAGATAATGTAGTCACGTCCAAGTAGTTACCACTGTTTAAATAGTAAGAACATTACTCTCTCCGATGTGTCCACAGCTACGTCCTCCATATATCCTTTAGAGTCACGGAAAGAGAGTTAAATGGACACTTGGATTTTGTCGAGAATCCAAAAGACGAGAGGGGTAAACTTTCTATGACCCGTAACGACCAACCTTCTGTGACCCCAAACGAGTCGACTTACTGTGACTCACCGGACCTGACTCACACTTTCCTACTAGATG